>JAPSGF010000023.1:3741401-3777423 GCA_035772895.1 Perdix hodgsoniae | reverse complement strand
TCCTTCCTTCCTTCCTTCCTTCCTTCCTTCCTTCCTTCCTTCCTTCCTTCCTTCCTTTTCCTTCCTCCCTCCTTCCTTCCCTTTCTCCCTTCTTCCCTTTGTCCCTCCTTCCTTCCCTCCTTCCCTCTATCCTTCCTTCCTTCCTTCCCTCTTCCCCTCTTCCCCTCTTTCCTTCTTTCTCTCTTTCTTTGACAAAACTTGGGAACTTAGAGACAGGTGCAAGGACACTGTTCTAAGCAAAATTATAGTTTCATACAATTGCACAAGCAAATTCCATTGTGTATTCTCACTCTCTGAAAAGAAAAAGAAAGACAAGAATATTGCGAGAGTAAAAGCTTAGTTTTTCCAAAATTCTGGGTACTATTTGTGATCATTTTGCATTATAAACATCTGCAAATTATCAGCCAGTCTTCATCAGATGGATCTAAAGCACAGTGAATGAAAAAAAAATGCTAAATTATAGCAGGTAATGTGGTGTTATGCTTTGTCTGGAGATGGTAACAGGTAGGGTAACAGGGACTGTACTAGGACCATTAACATCTTTAACATCTTTGGCAATGACTTGGAAGTCATGATGGATGTCAATCTCATGAAGTTTGCAGCTGATAACAAACTGTGGGGATAACACAGTAAGCTCAAGAACAAGAACATTCAGAGCTATGTGGACAGTCTGGAGGAAAGGGTCAACAAGAATCATGTGAAATGCAAGAAGGAAAAGTATTGAGCCCTGTGCAAAGGAAAGAAGAGTACCTTGCAACATTACAGGCTGGAGCATGAAAGCTGGGAAAACAGCTCTATGGAGAAAGAGGAGCTCTATGGAGAAAAGGGAAGACCAGTGGACTGCAGGCTGGACAGAAGTCAGCAGTGCATGCTGTGTAAGTACTAACAGCCATACTCACTACTGATCATTGTCAACAGGACTGTAGCCAGTAGGTGGTGGGAAGTGCTTATCCTTCTAAATTTAGCACTCATTTAGGCGATAGCTAGAATTCTAGGTGTAGTTTTGGGCTCCCATTGGAAGAAAGATGTCCATCAATGGGAGCACTTTTATCAGAGGACCATAATGTTCATAATGTTGGCTGGAGACTGGTTCACTTGTTTTGTTAAAACAGGCTGACAGAATATGGCTTGGCCTGAGGAAGAAATTATTATGACGGATTTATCAGCAGCCTTCCAGTACATATGAGAAGGTTATTCAGAAAACAAAGCTACATTTTTTTCATTGGTGCATAGCAGGGTATGAGGAGACAAAACCTTAGGTTCAAACAAGTGTGGGTCTGATTAACCATCTGCAAGGAACTATCAATGCGAGGACAGTGGATGATCTTGCCCAGAGAGGCTGTGGAGTCCATATTTTCAAGACTGGATAAAATACTAAGAAATCTGCTTTGACCTTGCAGCTGATACATCTTGAAGTCCTTCCAACTTGAACTGCCATGTGATTTCACAAGAGTTATTACTAATCTAGTGCTAAGGTTTGTATAAAGGTGCTATATCTGGATTAGTAGACAATTGGGAACCTCCAGATGTGGTAGTACTTGACTGTCGCTGAGTTACCAGGCTCCATAACTCCCATGGCTCTGCGTGCAGCACTTGGAGCAGAACAGGGTTACTAGAAGGAAGAGAAGGTGCCTGTGTTGTTCCAGCAGGGCAGCAATGGGTGCAGTTGCTTTTGTGAAGTTTCTGTCACTTTCTGGTGTTCCTCCTAGAGTAAGATATCTCTATTTATCTCAAAGATAAATACTTACATGGGTCCTACTTACATTACCTACTCACTGTAGGTCTTTCTATCCCCCATAGTGACTGGGAAATGCACAGTGAATGTTGCTGGTGTATATAACAAAATAGCGTAAATATTTTTAAAACAATTATCTTGAGTGTATATAGAATCTGTAACAATCTCACCCATTTGATGAGCATTGATGGCATACAAGATATTGAATTTCTTGTCTGCTTAGTATTTTA
This sequence comes from Perdix hodgsoniae, assembly GCA_035772895.1. Classification (NCBI taxonomy): domain Eukaryota; kingdom Metazoa; phylum Chordata; class Aves; order Galliformes; family Phasianidae; genus Perdix; species Perdix hodgsoniae. Next base: position 3,775,458 of record JAPSGF010000023.1, on the reverse strand, counting down.
ATGGTGCAGCCTTATCATTACAACTGTTCTGGCAAGTTTATGATCCAAATCCAAGAATCCAAATGATCCAGAAATCTCAAGAAGTGAGTCATAGAATCATAGAATGGTTCAGGTTGAAAGGGACCTTAAAGCCCACTCCTTGAACAGCTCCAGTGATGGGATATTCTCAACTTCTCTGGGCAACCTGGTCCAAAACCTCACTGCCCACTGAGTAAAGAATTTCCTCCTAACATCTCATTCCTCAAAAAGGTTAGTTCCATTCTGAGCCTTGGATTTCCTGATCCCATCTATACATGTCCAGATACCATCCCTATATTCTTTCCAGGCTATCCATCCCTCCTTTCACTGCTGCTACTTTTCCTTCTTTTCCCTCAGTTTGACCAGAAGGTTCTTGCTCAGCCATGATTCCTGCCTCCTCTGCTTGTTTTTTCTAGGCTAGGGTATGGTAGAGCTCTTGTGTTCTCAGAAAGATGTCCTTACAGAATTTCCATGTTCTGTTCCTGTAACCTAAGGACAGTTTACTAGGGGAGCTCATTAATAATTTCTTAAACAGCCTGAAGTTTGCTCTCCTGAAATTCAGCATCCTGACTCTGGTCTTTGCCAGGTCCATAATCCTCGAGATCACAAAGTCACCTAGGACATGGTCACTACAGTCCAGACTACCTCCAATCTTAACCTCTTTAATGATTTCTTCCACACTGGTGAGCATCAGGTCCAGTAGCACTTAATCTCTGATCATTCCTGAAGTATGATCAAGCTAGATACCTCAGTTGTTTTCACAGGTGAATTTTCAAATAGGAAGACTGGGGGTGAGTGAATGTAGATGCACTGTAAGTGGAGGTGGGAAGGGGAAGTGTAAAGAAAAGAAGGAAGCTGGTAACGTGGAAAACAGTATAACAGACTGATATTTATCTTCAGCTATAGATATTTTCAGAAATCTACCTACCAAAATTGAGAATAATGTAAATAATAACAATCCTGTCAATATATAACTAAACTATCTTCAGAATACCTTCACTGGCTAGCACATCTTTCGTACATTTAATTTTTGATTCTTTAATTTCAGGTGCTCATATGAGTTAGGTAACAGCATATTGTGAGAACGATATTTAGATAGAAGGCAAAGAAGTGCATAACTGCAAGAGAGAAAAGAGAGCGCAAAAAAACCCAAACTAAACAACAACACTAAAAACATTTATTTCCATTGTGAATTAAATTAAGTGATACATAAAAGTCTAGCATTATGCAAAAATTCCTGCCATTCTATTGGTTAGGTTTATTTAAACTGTGTACTATGCCTGCAAACCATGTGCTTCTTGGCTTATCTGAAACATCTCTAGGAAATGTGAAGTTAAGACTTCAGTTTTCTCCTGATCTGCACAAGAATGGATAGAGATACTGAGAACAGTTTCTTCTACTGACTCAGTGTGTGAGGCAGGAGAAAATGGTATGTCATGCGGAAGAGGATGAAGAATAAATTATGGGAATGAAGGAGATACAGAAACTGTGCTTATCCCCTCTAGGTTCAGCAGCCAGGGTACTTTGGAAAAGCCTAAAAGAAATGACCTTTGGGGTCAGATACCTTATCTTGGCTTGTCAAGATGAAATTGATACTAAAAATATAAAACTTCTTCATACTGTTGAACCTGGAAAGATGGCAGAAGCAGGCTTTGTCTTCAGTGATAGAATATCAACACAGCTCACAAGTTTTCAATTTCCGTTATAGCCACTAGAAATGTAAAGAGTATTCTAGCTCTGTTTCACTAACACCAAGATAAATTTTCTTCTTTTCTCCTTACCTACTTACATATAGGCAGACTTACACTAGTGCATCAAGTTTCTGTCCTTGGCAAAGAGGCTGTTTTACAGTCCCACTGAAGCACTCTGTATCATGACAGACTTTATTGATCCGTGTAGATGTATGTTTCTAGATCAGTGGAGATCTGCCACAACAGTGGAAGAACACTACTTAATTGAAAGTGCTGAAAGGACTTGCTTTCCAACCTGCAAAAATCTTGATGAAAAAACCTTGACATGTTGACAGCTATCAAGGAGCCACCATTCCTATCCTTTTCATAGCTAAAATATCAGATATTCTAGATTCATCTCAAAAGACACACAATTGTTTGTTGTTGTTATATTGGTGTGTTTTTTTTTTGTTTGTTTGTTTATTTTAAACAGGAAACAAATCCTGTTTTGAAGTGTGAAAAATTGCACCTACGCAGATGTCCAAATATTCTATATACACCTAAGGAAAAATCTGTCTTTGGGTACTTGTATGGCTTAATAGCACATCGTTCCTCCTGTTTATTGAAGAAGCATGTATAAATGTATTCAAGGCCTCCTAGAAGTCAGTAGTGATAATGCAAATCCCAATGAGGAATTTTCTCCCATAGCTTTAGAAATTGCATAATTATGTAATGGTTATGTTTCTTTGTTTAGGTGCATGCACTGTGGTCTCATTAATCTGTAGTGCGGGACTAAAATGCCCACAGTTTCCAACAGTATGATAAGACATTTTGGCTGCTACATTCACAGAGATAAATTGGTTATTTTACAAAATTTCAAAGGGTGAAAGCTTGGGGTTTTAGCTTAAAGTTTGTCACATGATCTCGCTGCATGACATCGCAAATCTCCCATCTCTGCTTTGTTGGCCTATATGCATGAATAATTTTCCCAGTGCTTGTTTGTAACCGAGTGGGAGAAAGAGAGAATTACTGCTGCACAATCTCTTGTTGTCCGTGATCAGCATTCCGTTGGTCTGAGCTGGCTTACAACAGTGTAAAGACATCAGTGGCATGTGTTATAATATATTGGGCATTGTCCTCCTGAAGAACGCACGAAAGAAAGAACATTGTTCTACTAGGGAGCAATTCATCGGGTTTTTCCCAGAGACTCTTGGGTCAAGTTTTTATAGGCCTATTTGATTTTCAAATTCTTTTTCCCCCTTTTTCCTCTCAGTGAGCCATAGTGTCCAAACTTGTCTACATTTACTTCCCATGTTTTGTGCATGGTAGATGTCCTTTAAAAAGAGTATCTCAAATAAGTCTTTATTCTTGTTTTGTTGGCTCTTATTCTGTGTTTTCATGAACTCTGGCCCTGGCCATGGCAACTGCAAGAAAAATGTTAACATTGATTGACAGGATTAAGAAAGCCTCCATGCCTATCCGCATTTCAAACACTTTGGGAACAATGGTGTTTGGTGTGATTGAATTAATGAGATATCGCGGACTGTCAAAAGAGCACACATACTTTACATAAACCTGATTATCTTTGCATGGCAGAAATGAAAAAAAAAGGAGGGAACAGAGGTTTGGCTTTCACTCATACCTCCAAAGGAGCCATCAAAGTGTGTGCCCTGGCTCAGAGAGTGATGTGCCCGCTCAACTGGCCTGCCCTCCCTTTCTCTCCACATACTGCTTGGCTCTGCTTAGCATACATCAGCTATGGGCTTTAACAAGTCTATTCAGGCGACTGGGCCCAAAACAACACTCTTTTCACAACTCAGCACCTCCGTGCTGATTTTTTTTTTTCCAATGGAACTATTGTTTAACTTGAACTAAGCATACATTTCAACAGTTAGACCTGAACCAGCTTCTTGTGCCCTAGCTTAACCCCAAAGAGTGATATCAGTCATGATACAACATATATTTTGAGAGGTGAGCCATAGTTGGTCTTTTAACAGTAGAATTACTACAGAGAGAATAAAATTTTACAAAGAACCTCTTCACACTTAAGGCTTCAAATCATATTTCAGTCATCTGAGAAATTTTTTTAGCAGGCACTGTGATATGGAGAATAAATAAAATTTACTGAAGCAGTGCTGTATTTTAACAGAAACTTTTTTTTTTTTTTTTTTTTCCCAAGAGGACATCATGTATTAAGAGGCTGTGAAATTAAATGTAATCCAAAAACTGAAAGGATTCTACCTGCCTACCTACCTGTCTGTCTATCTGTCTACTTACCTGCCTTATTACTTCTATAATCATTTTACATGGTCCTTATTGCTGCAGATGAGTATTGCTTCCTCAAATGTATGCAGCTTAGTGGAAATCATAGATTTAAGGGAGGTGGCATTTGGTAACTGCTCACTTTGTATGAGCTTCCAAGCTTTTCGAACCAGGTAGTTACCTTTTCTATTGAATCGAACTCACTAAAGCAGTCTGCTTTTTTTTCTTAGTTTCAGTTTTTCACTCAAAAGATGGCTCATGCAATTTTTTTTTTCCTTCTAAAAATATTTTTCTTTCTTTTGTGTGCTAAATTCAATTGAAGAAAAATGGAGAAAAGTTGTTTGTTTAAAAAGCACTTCTTAGCAAAGCATGTCTGGTAATATTTCAGGCTTGACTGAAGAAAATTGATATCAGGAAACCCTCAAAAAATTATTCTCATGTGAATGTCTGTTTCTACAGACATATAAAACATGGATAATGTGATTTTTTTTTTTTTTCTAACTTTACTAGTATACTTGCATCTCCTCAAGCCTCTAGACCTCCCAAGCTCCTCCTACCACTGCTTTACTCCTCAACCACTAGGGTAATGAATCTCCAGTGTAAACATAAAAGTTAATACTTTTTTTTTTTTTTAAGGTTATTTAAATTACCATCTGTGGACTTTTTTATTTGTATAACACTTTAGGTCTTAATAAATAAACAAAATATGTTCTTTTTCTGTGTAACTTCAGTTTTAGTGGTTCTAAGCTGAAAATTATAGGTTTCAATGGCCAGATAGGGAATTTTTGCTTTCACTGCTTTACAGAATTGTCTCTAAAATGCTATTTTATTGTCTCAAGCTTTTGTGATTCTATGTTGTGATAAATGAATAATATCACTAAAGATTTTGAAAAACACTGTAAGCATACAGAAGTTAAAAATCAATTGGTGGCATGCGTTGAGTGTTGCTTTGTAAACCATTAAATAATTTATAGCAAAACTCATTTTGACATGTGTATATTTTCTGAGGCCATGGATTAAGTGGCAGACCTATCATAACAGATTAATGATGCAGATCAAAGAAAAGGAGGAGAACACAGCACTGCAAAGTTGCAAATGAAAATATTTCCTCCCAAAGCTCAACCAGTAGATGTCTCTGTTTCACAAACCCTGCCAATGATACCAGCTGCCATGTCCTCCCAGTTACATCTACTGCATCCTTCTTGCTAGGAAAAATACAACCTTGTATAATAACTGCAAGCTGATGTAAAGAAAGTGGTATTCTGAAGCCTATATAAAGTTGTCTGAATACTCAAGATGTTTGAAATTCATATGTGCATGTAATAACCAGTAGAGATAGAGACAGCTAGTCAGTCTGATATTTATCCTCAGTATAATAAGATTGCTTTGCACTGTGTGATGGGTTTTGGACTTACTATCTTTTGCTCTTTTTTTATGAACAAAACACAACCAAAATTTATGGAACCACCACAGGTCACCTAAGCTTATGCTTCTCATTTTCCCACTGTCTTTTTATCTACACTCAACTACTGTGCTTTCCCCTCCATTCCTTACATATTCATGTACTCTTTCTGGACTCTTTCTCCTTCAGTCCCATGAGAAAGACTTAAACAGGGGGAGCTCTAGTACTCCACTGGAGAACAGCTTTCTTTCATGAGTCTGAAGAAATTGAATGTCCAAAAAAGAATATCTGTGGAAAAAGGAGATGGACAAAGAATTATCTTTGGGAAAGAGACAAGAGAGAAGGGAACCCTGCTGCTTCTTATTGCCTTTGTAGAACTGCAAGTCTGCAATGCCTTCTGCAGAGCACTCTGCTCTGCACAGTATGAAGCTGCTCCACTTGCCACAGTGTGCCACTAGGCTCCTTTCTCTCCCAGGAAGGAGCAAGAAATGGCAGTACTGCCTGTTTCTCCTGCTGAGAGCTCTGCCAACAAGTTAAAAAAATATTTTCCAGCATTCCTTTAAATTCACAAGGGCAATTACATGACTATGAGTGCAGCAACATAAAAGAAGTGAGCAAGAAAAATGGCAACAGTGATTTTTGTTTTGGCTAACACAGGTACTGTTGATCTTTATGCAGACTTTAGAATATCCTCCCTGCTCACTTAGGAGTAAACATTCACCCTGCCTTTTAATTTTCTTTCACCTTTCTGAATAAATATTACTCACTTTTCCTTTTATTAGAGATTTTACAGTAATGTTATGTTTTTCATTTATTAAAAATATTGTTAAGTTGAAATATTTAATCTTTATTCTTGATGTAAATGAAGTGTAGTTCTTGTCATCAAATAAAAAATATTCATTCCTGTAAAGCCTGAGGATTCACAACTGCTTTAAGCTAACAAAAGTGTGGTCTGCTCTCAAACTAGGTAATTCTGCTCTACCCACTGCTTTGTCTCACCGTGCTTTTTGCTGCTTCTCTTGTGTCAGCACTAGCATGTGTGCATGCCCATGGTAAACTTGATCATTTCCTCCACCTGCGTCACCCCCCCCGGCTAATGTTCGCAAAGAGGAGGCAACAGGAACACCTGGCTGGAGGTTAGATGGAGGTGGGATTTCCAGCTTTTAATTGCATATTTTATTTAAATGAATCTAGTGCAATGGTAGAACCCTAGCCCACAACAGGAAGTCTTTGAATGCTGCAGGCGCATATTTAAGGATATGTAATTAACAGCTCAAAAACTGTCATTTCACCCAAGCAAATTCATGTTTCTTCCTCTGCTATCTTTTTTTTTCTAGCTTCTTTAAATAAAGAGAATGCTTTCCATTTTGGATCTGAGATGACGAAAGACAGGTTCCTTTAGTACAGACAGTATTATCATCTATTCTAAATATAGGCTTTTTTTTTTTTTTTTTTTAAAGCATGAATGAGACAGCCAACAACAGTTTCTAAAACAAGTGAAAATTCTCATTAATACTGTAGAACTGTAGAAATTTTACAGTCAACCATAGAAGGCTCGTGAAGATGTATTGGCAAGAATCCTTTCTCTTGACTTGCTAGATGTGCTGTGCCTGATCTTGTATTAATACTTAGAGGATGGAGTAAAGGCTACTGCCAGTGAGTCTGGACTGCCACCAGCAAACACCACATAAGATGCTAAGTAATGCTTTAAAACATACTAATTAAAACATGGTAGCTAACATATTAAAATACTATTCTGACACACTCTTTAAGTCACATATCTGGTAATATCCTGATCCAACAGAAGTTCAGTAAGGGCTCACAAAATTGCATTAGTCTTTCTAAGAAAAGTCAGAGAGCACTCTTAACAGCATGGTCTTCCTGCCCCTTCTCCATTTTCCTAATTAATAAATCAGCTACTGCAGAGTTAAGCACAAAGTTAATGCACCAGTTCAGTTAAGCACCAAGGACGAACAGTATTTGTTAGATAGTATTTGTTAGATTTTGCAGTGGCATTGTAAGTTTTCCAGCACAAAGGCCATACATCCTCTACTGCCAAAGATGTTTGATTTCCTAGTCCTTGAGAAAAGGATGTAAATCATGGAAGAGAAATTTAAAAATCAGAATGTGAAATTGAACACCATAATAGTTGCCTTTAAACAACTGGTACACAACAATATATTCTAGGTGGAGTTCATTTCCAGTTACACCTTCCTAATGAAGTTCCATGTTTTCATTTTTTAGCAAATATTTAGATAAAGCTTAAAAAAACAAAATCATTTTATGTTAACCTTACTGACTTTACAAAACTCTGCAGTAGAAATATTTTTTCTCTAATGACAGTGTATATAAAACAATTTGCTATACATTCTATGTATTCACTGATTTAGATAGTGATTTCCTGATCATACATACTTCCCTGTTTCCCTTAAATATATTGACCTTTATTGTAAATCCTTCAGCATACAGAGGCCTGGAGTTTTCCTTACAGTGATGGCTGCCTTTCCCTTTCAACTTTAAGAGATGCATTCTTTGTGTTGCAGATTCAGTATCCTTTAGTAACCGGAAATCATTAATAAATATAATTATCACTAGCGGTGTTGGAACAGGGAAAGCTTTGAGGTTAGCACAATGCCCTAGCAAAACATGTTTGACTGGATGAAAAAGTTTACGGAGATTAACACCCACAGAGCTGGCCCACTGGTAGGTTGTTGCAGGTTAATGGAAATGTGTGGCAACAGGCAGTAACATTAGCAGGGTCTTTATCTTTAGGTCTCATAAATATTCTCCTTAACCCCTGCTAACACCCATGTTTCAGGCTTTTCGGGAAAGAATTAGGACAGCTAACTCCATGCTTATTGTAAGGATTAGGCACATTCAGTTCAGGGATTCCCCCTCCCTGCTTTCAGTTCAGAATTGTCCTGCTCTTTGGACACTTTGAGCCTGTATCAAGTGTTGTGGTTTTCTGATTATCACTTCTTCTCTCTTAACTAAAGGAAAAGAAATCAATAGCAAATTTCTAGGCTGTAGAAAGCTGACCTCCAAACATTTTCTTTGAAGTGTAATGCTCTATTAAGTAAAGCTATGAAATTTTAAACTGAAGGTTCATGCCTTACTGAGCTGAGAAGCCAGTTTGGTCCTTAAGTCGAATTTAAAAGAAGTATGAGTTTCTTGTAATCATATACAAGTTTATTGCTCATTTCAGGTCTTTGTCAGTTTCTTTGTATTTTAAACCACAGAGACTTTATTCTTTAGTAGATTGAAAATGGAGCTGGGAAGGGGTTAAGGATCTTCGTTGTCTGCAATTTCTCAATCAGCCTCAGGAAGCCTCAGGTCAACTTTGCTCATAAAACTCTGCACAAATATTTCTTTTTCTATCAGAGGAATTCTAATTCCACACACAGACCAGTGCCACTCAGATTATTACACATTATTAAAAATTAATTTTAAAAAATGGTTTGGTCCCTGTAATCTTCTGTTGTACAGTAAGAACCCAAGCTTTGGAAAAAAATGACTCCCATAATAATAAAATAAATACTAAATATAGTCCTTTCTCTTGCTCTTATTTCTGTTATCCCCCAGTTTTGAAATATTTGCCTTTTTCTGCCTTTCATGGTACAGCTGAAGATTTTTCCTCCAGCTACAAAACTATCCTTCTGAGAAAAAAACATCATATAGAACTTAACAGGGATAACAACCTACTATAGAGATTAATAGGTTTCCGTAGAAATTACTCTAAAAACCATATAATTCAATAGAAACTTCAATAGAAAATGTTAAATCACTCCCTCCTGTGGTAAAACATTTAAGAAGGTGGGCTCAAGAGAAAAACACATTCATTGCAGTGTGACTTACACCATGTAACTATGGGGTTAGATTTGTCTGTCCTCCACAGAACAAGTCTATAACCAGAACTGCACTAACTAGCTTGCTGAGAAGACCCCTTGTGTCCTGATTCACTTAGATACTAGGGTTCCAGGGCAGATGCACCAAAAGGAAATTTGTCCTTCTAATGCACTCAGGTGTCAGTTTTCATTCTGCTCTCAGAATGAAGTTGACTATATTTGGGAAATGGCATATGTCTTCCCATGTCCTAGTGTGACAGATAGCAGAAAGACTTGTTAGATGGCTGTGTTGGCATTATTATTCTGTGTGGCACAGAAAAGGAGAAATGACAAAATCTTGGGTGCAGCTGGGAGATGTTTCAGGATACTTGACTGGGTGGGTAAGGAAAAAGAGATGTGGGAATTGAGATGACTGCAAAGAGTGGATTAGGAGAGGGGGAAGCCATGAAAAGGGCACCCTGTGGCTACAGACAAATCTCAGGCAGATTGGTCATGGAAAGTTTGGAAAGGTTTTCCATGCGGGGGGGGGGGGGGTGTTGTGTTGTGTTAAGAACTACTGCTAGTTACTAAACTAGAGAAAAAGGGAGGTATGTGTCATGGACTGGAAATTTCTTCTACAAAAATATGTACTCATTGTCTAGTTTTGACAAGGCTCTGACTCTGCTTGAATCACCTCTATTTTCAGAGCTACTTTGTTTTATAAATTTATATATATATATATGTATATAAATAAAATCTATCCCTTTGGGATACTGTGTTCATGAATCATAGAATTGTTGAATTGTAGAAGAAATGGGACTGTTTTATTTTATGATCGACTGATTTGGGATCTCAAATAGATCTGAATAGATGGAAGTTTATAAGTATATCTACTTCCTATTCCAGCCTAGAAAATACTCCTGTGCCCGTATAGACCATAATCTCTGAATAAATGCTGGTTCCAGGCTGGGGATATTTAAGAAACACAATATTTTCATCACACTGTGCCACTTACTTGTTTTTCATAATTTCAAAATGTTACAGTTCTCATTGAATTCCACAGAAATCTTGTGCGTATGGAAGTGCTGATGAAGACTGATCTAGTACATAGATGAGTAGGTAGAAATCCCTAACCCCTCTGAAAGGCTGTTTACTTGTTTGTTTACATGCACAAATTTATCAAATTTCAACTTTTTGAACAAAACCTTTTTGTGCTAGTTTAGCTGACCCCTCCACAGAAATAAATAAGCGAGAGTTTGCTTATGTTAAAACATTCTGACAGTAATATCTTAGGAGAGCAAGATGTGATAACAACAATATCTTTGGAGAGCAAGATGTGATAACAACAGCCTTAGTCTTTACTGTTTGTTTTTTTTTTTTGGTTTTTTTTTTTTTGTTTTCCTACAATGAATCATTAAAGAATCTCCTGAGGTGACAAATATCTCTCCTTTTTTTTTTTTTTTTCCCCTTCCATATTTCTTCATAGTAAATTCTGATGGAGGGATCATTGTGTTAATCCACATGTTCATCAGAGCAACTTGCATCAGAGATCAGGAGAACAGAAGGGATGAGGTGGAACAGAGCCATCTGCTCTGAGAAAGGAAGGGGAGTATGGTTTCTGAAACAAGCGTAGTGCTGTACTAGAGAGGAACAATGCAAATGCAAGCAAAATATACATTACTTGAAATTGCACTAAAGTGGCAAGACTCTTGTTTTTAACTGAGCAGAGGACTGGTATTTGAAGGATGCTGGTAGATAGCCCACATTTCAAAGCATCTTACAGACTTCCTGCTTTAACAACTGACACCGTTGTAAAGAAGATTGTGAGTAGATTTTAATTTGTTAAAGCATATCCTTATCTGTTTCAATGTGTATGCAGGACATAATCTGGAGGATCCTGTGAGGATAAAAATAGTGGTAGAAACAGGTGGCTATACCTTAAGTAATATCGGATATATTGTTGACTCCACAACTGAAGAACAAGTCCTTCACTGTAGTTTTTTAATGTGATGCATCAAACACTGTAGTTTAAGTCAGGTGAGGAGAGGAGATCATCCCTAAATGGAGCAAATCTAAATTGTATATAGCTTGTCTCAACTAGTAGAAGTGAAGCAGTTCTGCATGCAGTGAATATACTGCAGAAGTAGCAGATTAATTCAAATTGAGTATATTAAAAAACAGAGATATTCAAAAGGAAATAAAATTTGGCTTTCTCACTAAAACATTCATTCATGCACAAAAGGCAATGAAAAGATTCTTTCTAAGAATGTATGAAAGTTTAGTGCGAAGTGTAATTATTAGCCTGTTCTCCTGGGTATAAAATCATGAAAAATACATGCTGCCTGTATGAGGCTGTCGGGGCTTTTAAAAATGGTGTTGGTGAGGACCTACATATTTTCTATATCAAAGAGAAATTATATGTTACAAAGATGGGAATACAGCAGAAACATATGTACTTTGATCATATCAGGCATAGGGACGGAAAAGACCTTGAAATAGTTAGGACATATGAAAGAGATCATAGGAGACCACCTTCACAGAGAACGACTGGTGAGAAGACGGTCTGTGTCTGATAAACATGAGTCAGTTACTTATAAATCAAATAAGAAATGGACTGAGGAGGCTCCCACATATTTTAGTAAAATATTATCAGTATTTTACACAGATTTTTTCTTACCTAAGGTAAAATTATTTTCTCTCATACCTCATTTAGCTCATTTCTGCTATTATGAGGTCTGTCCTGAAAGTAATTCCGTTTACAAAACAAATGAAGTGTAGGCATCACAAGGAGTGAATGCCCTCATGCATTCATCTGAAGAATAATTTAATATGGGAATGTCTGTGAAAGTCAGTTCCATACTCATTTATATGCTTACTCTCTTTCGTTTCTAAAAAGATGACTTTTTTTTTTGTCTGTTTGTTTCCCGTAGAAGACAGTGACAAATGTGAGAACTGTTCTGAGAGCCATGCCTCCTATTTTATTATGTTGGCCCAAAATGTCAGAGGCAGATGTTGGTGGTATGGCAGTAGAGGTTGAACTTTCTCCCTAGTATTCCATTATATTTTGATGTCACGTGAAAAATGGCAGCAGAGGGGCAGTCCTATAAAATGACCTCTGACATGGAAGTGTGGATGAAGCAAAGGTGTGCCATGGAATCCCTCTATGGAGAAAGATTTCATCTGTTGATATTCACTGACAGTTGCTGATCTTTGATGGAGACTGAACAGTGGATGTGAGCACAGTGAGGCAGTGGGTGCTGTGTTTTAACAGTGCTGACAGTGACAGTGGGCCACCTCAGCTGGTGCAGATTTTTATGAGGACAGCATGCAGGCTCTTGTTCATTGCTTCTGAAAATGCATATCTAATGATGGTGACTGGGCTGAAATATATTCTTTCGTAGTGGAGGATTTGGTCTATCAAGTAGTGTTGAACTGCTCTTTATATGTGTTGTAGTTTCCAAAATGAGGCATTACTTTCAGAGCAACCTACATATATATACATGAGGTGTACTAAGATAAACATTCGAATACATGTTTTAAGACTTGCTAGCAACGCATTTCTTGTTATTTATTTATTTATTTATTTATTTATTTATTTTTATTTCTCACTTTATTATTCAAGAGGAAATAACATTTAAAAATGCGAAACTTCAGAGCTGTATTTAGTTCTCAAAGACCCTTCTTTGGAGGATAAGAAAATTCATTACATTTTATGTGTATTTCTGTCTCCACTTCAAATTGTTCTGCATTGTCTCCTGAAGAAATCATGCTTGTAATGATTTATTCAGGCTATGCTCCTGTTTATAAAAGCCATCTAGCGGAATAGGGTCTGTTGCTTAGAATACTGCTAATAGCCTTAGCTCGAGTAAACTATCCTAGCCTCACTGGCTTCTGTGATGGGAAATTTTCCCCAGATGATGTCCTGTATGATCCAAATTTTGAACAGTCACTAGATGCCCACAGCATTTGTTTGTTCTGTAGGTCACTGAGTTATGATGTAAGGAAAATTTCTGAGAGAGAAAGGACTGAGTGATTTGCTTGTATTGAATTGTTCACATATGCACACTCTTTTAAAAAAGGGATGTGGTAACGTCCCTTAAACATTATGTACTTTTAGTATATGCTTCTAGTACTGAGAGAACAAAAGAACACAAACTAAGTTGTTCAGTAGTGCATTGAAAGCAACCTGGTAAAATGTACTTGCTATAGTTACACTGCATAAGAAATAGCTGCAAAGATTCATCAAATTCTATTTATTCCTATAAGACTATCTGTAGGATAGTGTCCCTTGCATTTAAGTCCCACTCAGTCTGAAGGTGTGGGGAAGGTTTATCACTCATACTTTGATTCACTGCTGTATTGCAAGAAAACAGTTGTGCTTATACTAACACAGACATTTTATCACAAAAACATATATCAAAAACGCAATGGAAATACTAGGTATAAAATTTTAAGATTTCTATTAAATATATGTATTAAAAGTACAATTGTTCAGGTAACTGAAATTATTTTGCATTAAGTAAAATATGTAGAAAAAGAAAATATTCTAATTGGAATTACACTTCATTGAGAGTGTAGAGAATCATGGAAAATCAATGTATTCCTCATCAACAAAAAAATCTCAACTAAGAATGCAAATTTTAACTAGTGATAGGAAAGCAACTTATGTAAATTATGGAGTACTCAAGCTTTTGGTCTAAAGTAAAGCTAGAATATTTTAAAGTTTTCTGAAGTATTTCAGTAGCAAAGTAATTGTAGTATTTTCATTTCCTTCTACTTTTTTTTTTTTTTTTCCAGAGGAAAAAAATAGGATGTTTGATCATTCTAGTGAAAGAGAAAATGAAAAATATGAAAAAATTAGTTTTAGGAAACTCAAGCATTTATAAATTACATTCGTGGAATGGCTACATATCCCATTATGTCTTGTCCCCCATTCTGTTGAAAAACAGAAGAAAAACCATCCAGATGTTTTGCAATCTGTTCGCTTGCTTCCTGATCTAAGGTTTCAAACCATGGCTTACCTAACAAGACTTATGGGCCTGTCCAGCTCTCTTAGATCTAAACATCAGATCATCTAAACATCCCAAATGATATATCAAGGATGTCTTCAAACAGTGTATCTCTGAAGACTGGTGGTAAGCTAATATTTCTAAAGGAAATGTAAGGAAAATAAATGACAGTAATGTTGGGGTTTTTTTTAAATATATATTTTTAATTTTTTTTTAACTCTATATTTAATGATATGGTTCTTACCATAAGGTTAGGAAACAGTAAATCTTATTGCAATTGTTTATTACTTCTTAAGAATGGTATGATTGGAGAAAATGAACTATTCATGCTTGAGAAGTGACAGATGATTTGAGTAACTAGGAACTCTTCAGTCAGAATACAGTAGGATACAGGTTTAGAAAAGACACCTGGGAGAGGAAAACATCTAGAAAGGAAGTTACTTGTGAGATGAAATAAACCCAGATACACATTTCAGACTTACCTGATGTCTTTTTTAAAAAGATGATGATTTAATGATACGGCATCTTCAGTAAATCACTGGGTGCGATGTTGCGAGTGAAAATAGATAAAATAAAATAAAATAGGAAACATTAGTACAAGATTTGCTAGATAAATATGAAGTCTGATGCGGGAGAAAGGACTGCTAATGTGCTGTATGGAGGAAAATTCTTCATGCTCTCTCAGATAGCATTGAGATTAATACCCTTGATTACATGTGTTAATGGAATCTTTTCAAAACATATACACAAGAGATACCCTAGAAAGATCAAAATACTGAGAAGAGAAGCCTGAAAAGAGAAATAATGGGCCATTCCTCTGGCTCTTGTACTCTAGGAATAAAAACTTTTCATATAATTTTGTGTTAGTGCTGTGGCTTTTTTTTAAAAAGGGGACATTCTTCCACTGCTCTGGTTCATGGATATACTACTGTCTATTCAGTGACTGGATTCCAGTGGGAGAGAAAAAAGGTGTAAAGACATCCAAGTTAGAACTAGGTCTATAGATATGGAAAGAGTGAAGGCTTGGAACAGGCTTGCTATTAAAAAAATGAAAGTAGGAAACCAAACTGCTTTCAAGTTAGATTTAGGTAAATTTAGCAATGGAATTATAAAAATGGGGTTATTTGGAATAGTAGGTGATTATGATTATTTATGCTAGTGATACGCTAGGAGTTCTAGGAACAGGAGGTTGCAGAACAAACGTACTGCAAGATTCTATTTTTTTTTTTGTGTGATTATGGAGACAGCTAGTCTCCAGAAAAAGGAATGGAGAAAATGGTATGCAGAAAAATGAAAATATTTCCTACAACAGGAAGCAAATTTTTCTTCTATGTATTTCCTACCTTCTATCACTATTGTGTTGGAATTATATTGGATAATAAATTTATTGTATATTTTAAATGATCTATGTAATCTTCTTTGTAAGCATTCATTGGGTGCTCAAAAACCAGAGGAATGATTGTCTCACTCCTGAAAAAAAGCTGATTTTCTTCTGCCATCCATTTTGAATACCTTCTCTTAGTTTGCCTACACTCTAAAGTACCACCCTTTCCATGAACCATCTCCTTCATTTCTATTCTCTTATTGTTCGCATGGATGAAGACTCTTCTGCTGTTTTAATTTCCTAGTTCAAGTCTAATGCAATTCAGTTGGATACCAAATACCTAAAGCCTGTAAGTCCATATAAAAATATAGATAAAGCACAAAGATTGATCCAGAACAACCATTTAAGATTTTATTCTGTACAAGAAGGCCTTAATAGAGACAGGAAAGGATTGAGATTAAAGTGGAAATGAATGTAAAAATAAAATATTTCCTTTTGAAGATTACTTGTTTAGGGGGAAAAAAAAACACCTTTGTATTTTCAGTTAAACATTTCTTTGTACCCAGGGAGCCTATATTTAACTCAGTGAATGCCTATTAGTAGCAATTTCTTGTTGGTAAAAGTGAAATGTCTTTTCTTTTTAATTTTAAAAGTTTAATTCTTATATATTAAACCTATTTGTAATCAGAGAGATTTAACAAGACTTAAGAAGGACACATGTACACACACAGCAGGGAATGGACAAGAAAGGAAAAAAAGATGACAATTCCTACATATGGTTAAGCTTTGGAAAGATCTAATTAATTCAGAACCTAGATTATTCAGGATTTGAGGGAAGGTAGATTTACTTTCCTATCAGTGTAGATTTTAGTCCTGGACTCTTGGAAGATAATGTATTTTTATTTGTATTTTTAATTTTTTTGTCAGAAACTCTGGAGCCTTCACTTCTCTTCAAAGGCCTCCCATAGCAATTAAAAGCTAGCTGCATATCATTCTGGCATCTCATGAAGGAAGCTTTTTGTTTCCTTGTCATAGTAGGTGCTGCAGGACAGTGAAACTACAAGCCCATGCAGTTTAACATTAAGAAGAATAAAAAATATTAGGGCCAAAAAGATAGGTGGATGTGCATGAACAAATTTGATGTTATAGTCCTCTGCCAGGAAATACAACTTTACATCAGACAAAGTTTCCATCAAATGGTCATTTGTTGATCTGAGTTAGAGTGAAAGCGTCAGAAAAGAAACCCTTTTATTTCCTTTTTTTTTTTCTTTTTTTTTTTTTCTCTTCCTCACAGGCTGTTTGGTTGCTTAAGAAATGCTTAGTTTTATGGATCAGTGCTTTATTTTAATATAATCAGTGTACTTGCCTCAGGTAATGATTAACATCATCTGGCAGTGGTCAATTCAGAAAGCTAGAAGAAATGTGTAATACCTTTGGTATTGGGAATGGGTAATTGGTAAAAAAAATATATATATATACCTGTTGGTATTTGGTAATGGTAAAATACCATTGAATCATAATACCCACAGAATGTTTTACTACTTCTTGTCATTTGTGGTTTATGGTTTATTGAAACAGAAATCATGATGGAATCATCTTCCATGGCATTTGCTCAATCATCTCTTGTAATCACATGAACTTCCAACATCTCCAGCATCTTGAGTGAACAAGCAACACTGTTGTGTGGAAAGCGTGTTCTTTTTTTTTCAACTTACTAGTTGCACTTGGTGTCTTCTAGTTCTGAATATTGAAAAAAACAGCGAACAAATATTCTTTTTTTTTGTCTTCTGTGAGGCACTCATGGATTTTATGTACTTGTATTATTCCCTTATTCCACTTCTGATATCTCTTTTCCAGACTGACCACTCCTTTCTTTTAGTTGTTCTTCAAAAGAAATAAGCTGTTTCTCACCTCTCATCTACCACACTGGCTTTCTCTGAGTTTCCTAGCATCTGTCCCAGAGAGGCTCAGAGACCAGTATTTAAGATGCAGCGCATCATTTATAAAGTAGCACAATTATGTTCTAGTTTCCTTATTAATTGCTAATATTCCCAGAATCCCAGAAAGACTGAAGTTGAAAGAAACCTCTGGTGGCCCTTTCAATTATTTTTTTTTACCTTTTTTTCTCTCTCTTTTTTCTTCATTCAGGATTTCAACCCATCTTTTTAGCCAATACTTTAATTAATTATTAATTTTAACACATGAATAAAAATGTTCAAGTCAGTAAAACAGCAAAATTCTATGGTTTTCTATTTAATAATGACATCTCATTAAATGTTTGTCAAAATACTATATAAGCGTTAGTAGTATCTAAAGTACTGGTCTTATAAACACAGACATAATCAAACATGAAGGCAATCAAACTATTTATTGAAGAGCTCCAATTTTCAGCAAAGGCTGAAAGTTTTCCCAATTGTATTTTGTGTTGGAAAATTTTTTAAATTAAAAAAATTCTGTGGAAATAATTAAAATTTCTTTTTTTGTGTTATAGGAAAAAGTCATTAAAGGCAAAAAAAAAAAGTGAAGAGGTTTGAAGTTTTCTTTCAAAACATCTCTGCATTTATATGCATATATTCTCTGAGAATTTCCCTGTCTTATGGACTGCATGCACATGCTCTGTTTTGTTATTGAATTGCTTGAATTGCTTCCAAAATTTCCACATCTACTTCTTTTTTTTTTTTTTTTTTTTTTTTTGACTTAGAATTCATGCTTACTTTCTCATATTTTGTTTGGTCTACTGCTGGCCATAATATGTAATGTTCTTTAGCGACATTTCTTATGTTCAGTCTTGGCTTATTCTCCCCAGTGGTTTCTACAATGCTGTCCTCTGTGCCAGTTTACAATCTTGAAGCTATTCACTTGTGAGATGAATTGTTTGAAGATCGTGGACCATTCCAGGGAGGAATTTTCATTTGGAATTTTGTCTTTTTGTTTTCTATGGGAGTTCAGTGATGGGATTGCTATGTTTTATAAAGATGGAAGTAGAATTTCAATTTTTTCCCCCCACAATTTAATTAACAAGAATGGTGCTCCTTTTGTTTTCTTTGACTGTATACTTTATGTGTTACCATATATTACATTTATTCTACTGCACATTGCTTTGAGAACAGAAAAGGAGGTTGCAGAGCATTAAAAACACTGTCATCAGACTGTGGAAAGTTGCATGACAGTGTTGTGGTGCAGATTTCAAGCCAGGGACTCCCTAAGCCATTCATGTAGGACAGAAAGTCTTTGTCTTCATATAATCACCCTGTTTTAATATATGTTGTCTCTACTGGGAGCAGTCATATGTAGCAACTCCTCTCTGAATGCTTGTAGTTGCATTTCTTAACCTGAATAACACTGGAAAAAAAATTGCGTTCTTTTCATTTCTGTAGGGATATCTACCTCTGAATTGATAGTGGCTGTTGAAGGGTTAATTCCCAATGGACACAGAAAAAGCAAACAGTCTGGGTACTAGTGTGTAAAACGAATTTTCAATGTGTAGCCCACAGACTATCATTGATTGTGGTAAATAAATAAAACCGCTCCTGACTTTTATTGTTGTAGGGAGTAATTATAATTCACAGGGCCAGACCCTTTGTGCCACAGAATGCTTCATTTGTGGTTTGCATGAGCAGATACATTAACTTCTGTAAGCTCTTTTCATTAGAACGCTATTACTCATTGAGGACTGATCAATATATCATCTATACAACATCTTGAATGTGGATGTCTGGACCCATTGTGGGCTTGCTGATAATGACTTCTTTATTCAAGCCAGCTTGTAGGAACAAGGAGATAAAGAAAAGGGAAGAGAATTATAGCATATGCTCATGAAAGTATTCTAAAGGTTATAAACAGAAAGCAGGAGTAAAGCTACAGGGTAAGGAAGGGGATCATAGAGAAAAGAAAGAATGGAACGAAACTCTTAAGTTGAAAGGAAAAAAGGTTGGAGTTTCACTGTATTTCTTTCTTTTGACATTATGCAAAGCAAGCTAAGTTTTAATAAACCTTCTTTTGAAACTAGTCATTCCCTTTGGGATTATACTGCCCTTTAGGTTTTCATATCCTAATGCTCTGCTCAACTTGTGTAGCATTTAAGTATTCCCAGTGAAGGCAGAGCACTGTTTTCCTTCTTCCTCACAATCTTTTGTTTGTCTTTTGTTCTCTTTTCTCACATCCCTCATTCTATTCTAAATAAACTCTCTGGAGTTCAAAGTTTTTATTTCTTACATTGTGTTAATTTCTTGTTCTCTACAAACTTTTCTTTTTTCAAGCTTTTCTTATGCTTCTTATTTTTGTTTTGGTTTTGTTTTTGGTTTTTTTTTTTTTACAATTTTATTGGAACTTTAGTGCATAATGTAATATATTACAGCTTAATTCATGCTCATTGCCCCCTCCATATCTGGGGTGCATTTTGGAAATGGTAACAAATGGAAAATTATGCACCTATGTAACACTACGCCATTTACCCTGACTTTTCCTTTGCTGTTGTACTTTGGCTTCTGTTTTGCTGATGACAGAAGAAATGAAGAATTCTGCAGATATAAGTGTAGACGACGTGCAGTTGCATGAAATGCAGAAAGAGTTAAATTGTTTGCAAGGATCGGATAGAAGAATTTATGAAAGAATGTACAACAGGAGAACCATTCCAAGGTTCAGTATTGGTGAGGGAAAGGAAGAAATGCTAGGGTTTTTTTGTTTGTTTGTTTGTTTGTTTTTTAAAAGCAAAATTAGATAAAGAAGGTCTCTATCAAATATTTTATGTACAATGCAATAAAAACTGTGAATTGAGAAACTGAGAATGTAGTAGAGCATGAAGTTAAGTATTTGGGCAATACATACATTAAAATCTCATGAGTTTATTTCAACACGTTCAGTGATTCAGCAGGAATGAGAACAGAATGCTCAGTAATCATCATCTGGAAGTCAGTAAGATGTTGAGTACACATCAGTTTTCTGAATGTGACAGAAATCAAACAACTAGAGATCCTCAGCTAAATTTCTAGAATGATCTCAGAATAGCAAGTTGATTTTGACATCAGTCCATAAATCTGAATTCTTAAACAACCAAATTCATGGAAGTTGGGGACTAGATATCTTCTTCACAGAAGATAAACAGCACTGCAGACTGCTAGAAAAGTGATTGAAATATTGCCTGTTCTTGGTTCACAATAGTAATAACATCACAGATGATCAGGAAAACTTGTTCTAACTGTGTAGCAAGCAGGTATGGAAAATGTCTAATGAGCTTGGGGGGGTAAATTTTTGACCAAATAGTTTTGCATCTGAATTCATCTTAAAAATAGATAGTTCCTTCTATTTGAAAAATAGAAGTTTACACTGGAATGGGAATGTTCCATTTTGGGTTGTGTGGACTTCATTTATGATCAGTTCATGTAGTATCTTTGGGGAGAGGACAACAAACTGTACATTTGACTCAGCTGACTTTATTGTTCCCACTTCCGTAGGATGTGAGAAAATGCACTTCAATACTGAAATGTATATAAATGAAAAAGTGCATTTGTCTTCCCAGGGAAGGGTCATATATGGAGATCTCAGACTGTGTTGTGTATAAACTGCCTTGTAGATTCCAGGTTGATGTATCTGATCCTTTCTTTCTTCAAGCAACCACACTCAGCACCTGCAAGAAATAATATTGTGAATGTGTTGACACTGAAATTTGAAATCTAAATCAATTAAAAATGAAACGATTTGTACTTTAGAGTAGAACTGTAGTCATGCCCTCATGGCCACGTGCAAAATAATTTCACCTTGTGAATCAGCCTGCTTTAAACCTACCACCTTGGAAGATGGAAATGGAAAGCTTTGCACAGCTCAGAGAATCCAGTGGTGGTAGTGTGATAATTCTGCAGAACTTGCAGTAAAGACGTGATGGGGAGCCTTGTGTTTGCCAGTGCTGCAGACTCCTGGAACAGTGCTAGTTTTGCTCTGGATAGCAAACAAATTCTTCCTGGCTATGAGGGAGGCTCTTCAAAGGTGGCAGTGAGCCTGGTGTAAGCAGAGACTGTATTTTAAACCTACAAATTCCATCTACATCAGAGTTTACAAACTGATTTCTTATTTTATCTTACATAAACTTCTTCTGCAAGATGGTCTTCTCCTTAAACTAAGTCCCAGGTGAAGTATTTTGTTTTGCAGAAATTTCAGCAAAGCAACATTATTACATTGCTGGGAACAGTTGTCTGCCTCTGCTGTTCTCTGCACACTGTAGGAAAGAATTAAAATACAGATGCTCTCCATCTATCTCAAGAAAGTTTGTAAGCACTGTGGGTTTAAAGCAAACTGCCTTAGCTCTGCAGTCTCTGCTGGGTGGCAAGATATTCAGGCATCAT
Source organism: Perdix hodgsoniae (assembly GCA_035772895.1). NCBI lineage: Eukaryota > Metazoa > Chordata > Aves > Galliformes > Phasianidae > Perdix > Perdix hodgsoniae. The sequence goes on along the minus strand of JAPSGF010000023.1, from coordinate 3,753,611 downwards.
TTCTGCTTATTTATAATTAGTTTTACTGCTGAAGGAGGTTCACTCAGGTGTTAACAAACCAGTTTGTTTTGTACTTTGATTCTGCTTTCTCCTACTTTTGCCAGACCTCTTACAGAATTATTTCTCATCTCTTTCTAGCATGCCTAATATTGCTACTGCAGCCTTTCACTGCACTTTTGTGAAGGAATCCTCCCCTTGTGTGGGCTCTTCCTAGAGAATTTTGCTTAGCTGAGCTGTTCCAGCAGTATTATGTAAACTAGTTCTGGACTTGAGTGAGAGAATCTATTAGAGGTGCTTACTGAGCCCAGCAATGTTTGGACTTGTTAGTGTGTAATAGAACTTGCCTTGAATTTCCACGAAGGTATGTATTCTGGCCTGTCTTGGAAAAAGGGAATCAGAATATCTTTTTGCATTAACAGTGTTGAGGCAGCATCCACACTCAGCAGTCAGTCCCTAGATTTTGGCTGATCTCCAGCACCAGTTTCTGGCAACTACCACTGAGAAGTCCAACAGCTAAAATCCCAATACCCTGGTATTTCTTCCATGGTGAATATGCTTGGGGTAAGTCTATTTCTTACCACTTAAACTTTGCTTAACTTCTATGGGTCCATTGAAATAACACTGAATAGACCAATAATACAAGAGCTGCAATTAGCTTGCATATCTGGTGTTCCCCCTGGCATAAAGCAGAAATTCACATCTCTTATCTTTGTTCTCTTCTCCCTCTCTCTGCTCATTCCAGTGCCTTCCTATTCCCTATTCCTTACTACATTATGACCAAAATTGTTCTTGCCATACTGCCTATCTGCCTATCTTTTGAAACAGCTTAAATTTCTCTGCTTCTTAACCTTTTAACAGTTTTTTTTTCTTTTTTTTTTCTTTTTTTTTTTTTAATAGAGAGACTGAAACCATTGGATATGGCAAGTGTTATGCATCTGCAAACACATTACTGACAGAAGGCAAACAGCATTATAATTGCAAGATGCATTCTATAATTCTTTAACTTTAGAAACTCATGAGGTCTTGAGCATTGCAATCAGTTTTGTACGCCACAGTGAAGATTAATTATAGTAAGTAAAAAGAATAGTAAGAACAATAAGGTGAGAAAAGAAGCTGAAAGGGAAAAGGCTGTAGCATTGGAGCTATTTAGTCAGAAGGAACATAGGTATAAGAAACACAGTAAGGCAAAGTATGCAAAAGGTTGTTGTAAAGAGGACAGTTTGCTAGCCTTGTGGATGGGACTGTAGAAAGAATCTTTCTGAGTCTCTTCTTTTTTTTCTAGCATGACAATTAAGAAGCAGTGAAATATATTATCTTGATTGCATAGACCTTTATAAAAGCTGGATCTTGTGGGTTTTCACAGTTATCTGTCTAACCTGTTCCTGTTCTGGGGGATCTCCATATATCAGCAGACTGCTTATTCCTAGTCTCAATTAAACTTCACATTAGGTGCCATTATTAATGTATTGTCTTTATCAGTGATGAAAGAAGTTTAATGTATTCACAATCAGCATGCCTCTTATACACTACGTTAAAATACTGTCCCTTTGTCTTACATGGAGCTACTCATAAACAGATGAAACAGAAAGAACTGCAGTAGGTATGACGTTAGGTAAGGAGTTGGCCTAGATACTTGCTTAAGGTTCTTCCTGTCCCATCAGGTGTTCTGGATTTGCCGGCAATGCACCTATATGATCCTGAGCTGCACTGATACAAATGATACAGGTGCATGAACTAAAATCTTAGATAACTAGAGCTGACCTGCCCTCCTATTTCATATGGATTTCTGTTGGCAAGTGTTTGTGAAGAATCTTAGGTGGGCTGTGGCAATTTGTGTTGAAATCTAGGCAGTTTGAGAAACACGTTCCTGGATTTTTGGAGACGCTTCTATGCAAGCTCCAAGCATATCGTTACATTTCAGCATTGCACCTCCTGGACAGTTTTGGAATCAAGTGATCAAAAAAATTTGCCTTGCTTGATTGGTATCTTTTATTTCTTGTGACTTTCAGTGAGAACTGTACTCCCTGTGTCTGTTAAGCTTTTGTATATTAAATCAGTCAGATATTTCACATGAAGTGTAATTCCTGTAATTTAAGAAAAGAAAAAAAAAAAAAAGTAGCAATTTTACTTGTTCTTAAATTCTTTGTGAACGTCCTGTGAGTCCAAGGGTCATGTCTTTTAGAGGAATTGCATTATGTGAAATGATCTATCAGTATGGTCATTGAACCATATGAGTGAATTTGCAACACTTGCATGTCCTGAGGGCCTGATGATGTTGGCTGTTTGGTACTAACTTCAAGTCAGGGACACTCACTTTCTGGTGAACAGCTATATGTATATCAAATTTTATTTTCCAATCAGTATTTGGAGCACATGAAGTGTATATTTATCTGTTTAATGAAGACTCATACTACTACTTCAGAACATGTCTTAAAAGATCTTACGGAGTGCGAAATGAAGATAATCAGCGTAGCTCTGTCAATCCTATCAGACACGTTATTTGAGATGCAATTGTGGGATTATTTTTTTTTTCAAGCTCTAATTTTTGCAGTGTGCAGTTTATGCAGTATATATAGCATATGGGCATATCTCAGCTTTAAACATAGAACAATTTATGCTTGTTTGTAACTTTCCTCATTTTGTGTATAGAAATCTTTGAGGACTGCTCAGGTGGATAAACTAAAACTTGAGTCCTAATGCTTGAGATATTAGACCCTCAGTTATTATCATTCTTTGGAAAATGAAATGAGGACAAATAGAGGTCATGTATAAATTAAAAATGAAGTAAAATGAAAAAGTAAATAAGTCAGGAAAAATAATTAGCTGACATACGTTAATTTTTTAAAAATACCTGTTTGTGGAACAAAGTGTAATTAAGCCCACAGTGAGCATATGGTATGCAAATACTAAAGCATTTTATTAGTAAGTATTCAGCAGAATATTTGTGAAGATCATTCACATATACATATAAAAGCCAACTGAAGAGTAGAAAGAGAACAGTCTAGTAATGATGAACATTCATTCTGGTGATATTTTTGGTTTTGAAAGAACCCAACAAAATGCCACCTCTGTAAAGTACATGAACCAATTTCATTTTTTAATGAGGGTGCGGGTCTAAGATGAGGGGAGAGTGAAACTAGCTGTGTTAGACTAATTAAACTTACTTTCTTTTTGGGTAATTTTCTGACACCAAGTATTGAATTAGCTGTAACCACCTGCAACTGTTCTGGTTTCAGTTTTCAGTAGTGTGTATTTGAAATCATGTTGGAACAGTTCCTTTCTCTATTTCTGCCTTTTAAGAGTGATGTCTTTTTAGAGGTTTGTTCCAAGACCTGACTTGCTTCTTTCAGAGAGAGATTTTGAAGAGTCCTAAAATCTACTCATAAAATTTATTTAACATTGTGGTCAAATTAGCATTAATTAAGGCAAAAAATCAGTGGAATCTCATAAAGCTGAAGTAATCATAATGCAAGTAGACATTCATTGCATTATCTTGTAAAGACTTCCTAATGTGAGCTTTTAGTGACATTTTGATGTGCAGAGCTAGTGAGATGGGATGGATGAAGGAGAAAATATGGACCAAGAAAAAGGAATTTGGATCTGTGCAGCACAGTGGTAATTCAAGGATATGGAGCAGGGTCTCTGACTTCATGACAGCTTTACTCCTTGCATCTGTCCTGTCTGTGGGGTCACTTGGAGGGAATAAATGTAAGTGCAAAATTAATCTCTGCAAGGTCTAGGTCTTAGATCACAATAGAGGTTCAGTTCCACTGTTGAATTTTTTATTTTTATTTTTTATTTTCAGCAGAGAACACTCAACACCAACACCAATTCTGAAAAGATCACATGACTTGAGTATTTATTAATAACTAAAATAAAGAAATAAAATATAAAATTTATATCTATAAATAAAGTCTTTTCCTGACCTGTGTTATACATTCATACAAAGTATAAAGTTCACTGAATCAATACTTAGTAAAAAAAAAAAAAAAGTGGTTGGGTGGGTTATTTGTATGCTTCTTTTTTTTTTTCTTTTTTTTTTTTTTTGGACAACATCCAGCTATAGCAAGTTATGCAAGCTGAAGACTTGCCTTGATATGTTAGTATGTGGAATAAAACAAGTTGTTATTACATATCTGGCATACTTCTAGAACACTGCAGTAATGTACTGACTTCCAGTGTAAATGTTAATTATTTCCATGACTTTTACAACGCAGCATTGTATATTGAAGAAAGAGGTTTCACACTTTTTAAAGTGAATTTATAGGAAGCCTCATCTTGAATGGGGCAGAAATGTGTGGAACAAGACAGCAAAAAGTAGACTAAAACAGTGAAAGAACTGCTGAATATTGTTACAATTTCCATTAAAATAGAGGAAGAGTAAGGAATGATTGCTTAACACTTTTAGTCTGCAAACTATTTCTGTGCACTAATAAAAATAAAAATTATTTGCTTTACTGCAGCAAATTTGTCAACTATCTAGTCAGTTGAGAATTAGTGGAAATACAGAAAAACTGAAGTATATTTTAAGACAAGGAAGGATGTTGTACCTTGCTTGTACTTTGCCTTAACATCAGTTGATATCAAATCCACTGATGGTAAGGATCCATTTCTGACTCTGCTGATACAAACCAGAAATGAAATAATGGAATTACTTCAGTTTTTGATCAGGATAAAGTCCTTTGGCTTGCAAGTACTCTTCTTGACAGCAAAGGTTATTTTACCTAAGAAGTTCCATATTGGGTACTGTCAGACATAAAAAGCTTTCCTTCTGCAAAACAAAGCAAAACAAAAGAAACAAACAAACAAAAAACAGCACAGAAACTGATATTTTGTAGTTGAAAAGAAAATAGAGAAGAAAATGCCTTTGTTATGGAAGATGAAAATGCAAGTATCTGTTGCTTTGAAAGAAGCAGTTACACATTAGACTCTTAAGTCTAACTTTGGTGTGCTCCCACTGAAAATTTTCATTTTTGCATCTTCCTTTCTGTTTTTTTGTTTTTTATTTTACTGAACAAACTGAAGCTATTTGTCCCCAAATCTTTTTTTTATATGAACTTGCCTTTACTGTGGCAGAGAAAATTCTGCAAATTCTGATGTGCGTTAAAGTTGACAATCAAATTTTAAAATATTATAACATTTTGTAGAAATTTACATGAAATATATGTGGTTTTCTCACATGAAATACATGTATTTTTCAGATAAATTTATATTTCTCAGCTATCACATCAACTGACAAATGAAACGTGGCTGACACATTTCCAGATTAAAGCATGATTGTGGGTGTATATTTCACCTGTGTTTAGAAAAATTTACCGATATATTTAAAATTTACTATTTTTTTCATAAGTGTAAAAATGAAATGTCAAATGAAAACAGGTAATAGTACTCACTTATTGTCACAATTTTTTTTTTGAATCAGTCATTCTACATCCAAAGGAAAGTTTTTGGTTTTCTTTTCAAATGCAGATAGATAGCTTTTTTCTTGTGAATCTTCAGAAGTCTGATTTCCTTTCTTTCAAAGAAACGTTTTTGCTATCTTGAAGCTTTGCCTGTGTTTCAAAGACAAAAGGATAACAAAATAAAACTAGAAATTCAGTTACTGTCACTCAACAATACTAGTTGACAGTTAAAACCAACACTGAACTAAATGAGGCTTTACTAATACTCACTAAGTTTGACTTTTTCATTTCTGTCTTGTCATGCTAAAATAATTATAAGGATTTATTCTTTTGTTTAAACAGAAAAGGAAGGGAGCAAGTGTCTTTATTTGGTGGTGGAGTTGGAAGAGATATTTTAAGAAAAATAAATTTGCTTGCTGTTTGATTTTCTAGACATCTCCAACTTCAGTGGTTTGCCCTGTCACATCCCGAATCCCCACTTATTCACCTAATACAACAGCAGATATAGGTGGTCAAGAAGCCTTCATCCCAGGAAATGATCAAAATAACCCTCATAACCCTTGATAACAGGATTTGCCTAATTCTGTATGCCTCACAGTGCTTCTGTGGTAATTATCAATATTCACACCAGTTAAAATTACAAAAAGAACCTCACTGTATTCCAAATGCAATCTGGAGGGATTCTCCAAAGCTGAATTGGGCTGAACGTGACTTTCAGATGGAGAGGATACGCATATCATGCTTCTGAACCGGAGTGCAAATATGTATAATGCTCAGATTCTACAGGCTGAAAATTACTTAAAAAAAGCACTAACCCAACAGTTCTGCTCTATAAATGCTGTGTTTGATTCAAATAGACAACAAGACTTAAAGAATGTACTTCCTTAAAGTAAGCTGGATTCATACATGCTTTTATATTATATCCTTTATACAAAAATTAAAGACAATGGATAAAAGTCAAAGAGTTTTATTGTCAAAGGACAATATTAAAAATATATGGCAATGTTTTCACGTATGTTGGTAATTTTAAAGAATTACAGCTAGAAAGCATCCAAGAGCGGCAAATTTGCAGAAATACTCTGCAGTCAAAACAGCAATATTTTCTAAAGAGTTTAGCAGGAAAATTGTCTGGGTAGGGCCAGAACCATCAAAGCTGATCTTTTCAGTGTGTAGCAGTAGAAGCTGTTACACAAAATTGAGAATGTAGAAATCTGACAGGATTCAATTCTGTTCTTAGAGGTATTTCTATAGGCTGCTTCCGGGTACAAAACCTGTTGATTATGTACTCTGTGACAAGGCAAAAATCTAAAAGAGATCTCAAAAAATCTCAAACTTGATATTCAGTGTATTTGTCAATGTTCGAATATAACTATTATTTCAAGTTTTGTGCCTAGACCGGTGAAAAACTGTGAAACTGTGAAAACTCAAGAACTGTAAACCTAGACCTCTGGAAACTTTCTTTTGTTTTCTTATATAATGAAAAACATATAATACAAAACCAATATGTTATCCATGGCTGTGGTGTTTCGTCTTATCTGATCAGCAGAAAGGTAGAAACATGGCAACTCTGGGGTATTATGTGCTGACAAACTCATGTAAAATGGGCAAAAAACAGGAAAAAGAGGTAATAATCAGTTTTTAGTTTCACTGACCAGATTTTAATTAGAAAAGATTTTTATTGCAGTATTAATTTTCTAAATTCAGTTCTTATCAAACTTCTCTGTGTAGAGAGAAAAGGAAACTTGTATGTGATTTTATTTGACTGTTCAAAAAAAGCATGCTTTTTTTCTCTGCAGCATTACTCTATATTATTTACCAGATTCAAGGGAATTCCAAGGGCAGGACACATCCTTTAATAAGGCCATGAACTGTATATCACAGCGAAGACTGGTAGTAAACTCTAATACTGATGTTATAAAAGCCTTCTTAAAGCAAGGTTAATAACATGACAATAGTAAACACCCCAGTCAGCATAAAATGAAATGAAGCCTACAGTATTTTAAATGCATGGGTCCTGTGAAAAAGAATACTGAAAAAAGACCTTTTGCTCATGAGCTTCTATATATAAAAAATTCAGTTTTCTTCTTGTGTCTCAGTTGAAGGTCATCTGTACACAAAGTATAAAAGAAAAAAATCTACCACACCTGTCTACAAAATGCTGGGGTTACATAGCAACATTTATAATACTGCAAATAAGTACTGCTTTTAGTGAAAATATTATTTCTGAAATTAGGATGATTCCATTACCAACTAAAACTGTGTCTTTTTTTCTCCCCTTTTTTACTTCTGAAAATAATTTGTCTGATGTAGAAAGCAATTGAAAATCTACTCCTCTACTTCAATTCTGTAAAAGAATTAAAACAATATTGTAAAAATGTCAGTATTGCTAGCTGATCAGTCACTTTGTGTAGAAAGTCACTGTTTGGTCCATCATTCAAAAGAAAGAAGCACAGTATTGAAGCCCAGGATGAAACTTACAATTGATGGTGTCTTAAGGTACTCTTTGTAATTAAGGATTTTTTTCTGAAATTGATGCATAATCTCCAATCAGAAGGCATTTCTAGATGAACAACAGCAACAAAAACAAAACAGATTTTCAAACAAATAATTGCTAATATTATTTCAACCAGAGTAAGCTCATTCCTTCTATTCATCAAAAATACAAGAATATTTTGAAGTCTTTGATACAGATTCTCTTGTCATAGGTTGTAAACTATCATTTGCCTGCCTTATCTAAAACGAGTTAGAACTAGGCAGGATATCCTATAAAATATAGAATGCAAGAGAGTATTTTGAATCCAATATTGTGCTTTTCTACTTCTTTGTTTAACAATTTTCTCAATTTGTTTACTTTGGAAAACCTTGGTATCATTAATCACCTCTTCTTAAAAAAAAAAAAAAAAAGGAGGAAACCTTACAAGTTAAATTATACTGAAACGACAACGTGTAAAATCTTATTGAGCAGCAAGAATGTCCATTCTAAGTAGCATAAGACGACATATTACAAATATTTTCAAGATAATCAGAAGAGAATAAGATTAAGATTACAGGGTAAAACTTTATTCTAAAAGGTGATTTTTTGTCAGCACTTCTCTTGGATTTGTCAATAAATTTTCCTTTTTGGCTTCAGACATTCTTAAATACTGCATTACTTTAAAAAATATTTGTGTGTAATCACTTTATGATGTAGCTTTCTGTTCCAAATTTAGCTTAACTCTGTGGATAAGAAAATCCAGTTAATACTAAGGAATAAAACACCTTCACGCCACCTGTTTAACAATTTTAAATTTGTTTAAAAAACCAAACCAAACCAAAACAAAAAACTCAACAGCTACAGAACTGTAAAGTTCTATCATGATAGTTTGATATGAAATTAAATGATGGGCCATACATTTATAGTACAAAGTTAACTAAAAGACAAACAGTAATCACCTGAAGTAGGAACAGAAATCTTTTTTTCAGAACTTCTATTTATGAGGATATGTCCTGCTTTACTTGCATGTTTTTAATTACTTATTTTTCTTTCACATTTACCACTGGTAATAGATTACTTTTCTCTGGATCACTGTAACTTCTAAAAGCTTCTTTTTCTCTTGCATGATTACTAGTTTAGAGGATTCTATTTTTTCTCCCCAGATTTGTTTACTAGTCTCTTCTTATTTAGGTCTTGACTAAAAAGACTAAATCCCTAGAGGTGTAATGAAGAAAATACTAAATGTAAATTGAAAAGTATTATTTCTGCATGTAGCCCTGGTGCAGGTATCTTTGGAAAATAGTCACCATTTCACTGCCTAGAGTTCAAACTAGGTGCTGATAACACTGCAAATGTTTAGAGAAGCTTGAAGGAAAATTTCTGAACTTTTTGTTAGTTAGCAGGTGTCTGGTTATGCCCACGAGTATCTAATGATGATGTGGTAACAAGCTCTTCATTTAGGTCACAGATATATAATATGATTTAATGAGTCACAATTGACAAGAGAACAACTCAAACTCAAACCGAAATGTTTCCAGTGAGGTGAAAGCTAATTTGTAGGAAAAATGTTCATGTATTGTTGAGAGCACACATACAATTTCAAAGGAAAGCTTATCATTTTTCTTTTTTATTTTAAGTTGAAATTCATTCTCCTGTTCAAATGATTTTTCAGTTCTGCGCTGTTCTACATCTTGTCTTCCACAAGGTGACCAAAACCTTCCTTTCAAGGTTAGACCCTTCAAACTGGTACTCACTTCTCGTTGCACTTCTGTGGTCTCTCTCCATTTGTTAATGTGATGTCCTGTGCATGATATTCCACTTGTGTGGATTTCCCTACTCTTGGGTCTGTCAGCATCTGTGTAGGCAGATCAAACTCACTGTGAACATTTTTGCTGCCAGTTCATATTCCACTGTGTATCTTTCAACATCATAGGAACCTTCTGCTACAATATATGCTTTTAAGTTGCTGCTTCTACAAGTATTCATTTGTAGTTTTCTGTCTGTAATTTCATCTTTGCAGAAGTCTGTTGTTATTGTTTTTGTCACACATCTTCTCTGATTGTGAGGATAGAGATTATAATTGCAGAACATGTTACAGAAACCTCTGGACATTACCATGCTGTCTAGCAATGTACCTAAGCAGGTATTTTTTTCAAGTCCTTGTGCTTTTTCAGTACAGGGAAGATAGCAATACCAGTTCTGGCAGTGGAAATCCCAAAATGTCAAGTGGATGTCATGCCAAAGCCCTTTGTGTGCTAGCCTACGGAGGTGCAGAGATCCTACACTGTGCCACTGTGGAGATTAGATGTGGTATTTAGTATTATGCCTCATGCCTTTGCACACTTCCTTCTAAATCCAAAAGCAGCTTGCAGGTGCATTAGCTCTCACCAGCTAACATTATCGCTGTCTAAAGAGCATGAAATGAAGGTTATATATCCCCTGACCTGACACATAGCTATGTGCATTTATCTGCTCAGGACTCAGAGCAATACTGCCATACTGCCATATGGGGCTTCTTTGCTAAATGCAGTATTGCTCTAGCTTCATTGGAAAACAAGACCACTCAGACCTCAAGAAAAGCTCTGGAAGCAGACTGTGGGATGCTGTGACAGGGCAAATGATTCTGTTCTTTAGACTTTCTGCAGAAGAGTGCTACTTCCCATTCTAGCCTTTTGAGGATGGAAGGAATAGAAATTTCAGATATGACATCAAGCAATCTGAAAAGCATTCAAATCAATGGTATGGCATTCAGAGTACCTCCCCTTCTCTAGAGGCTATGATATAAAGTAGCCCAGAACACAGCTGTGGGACTTAAAAATTAATTGGATCTGCTCCAGCCTCCTGTACTGTAATTTAAGTAGGGTTTTTTGTTGTGGTGGTTTTTTTTGGTTTGTTTTGTTTTTTATTTTATTTTATTTTTTTTCCTGCTAGCTAAATCAGGAATGCATTATTAATTCCCTATAAACACAATTTGAGTAGGACATTAGGCCTAAGTCTGGGCTATCGCACTCTCTTCACAAGGACTGTTCTCACATATTTCATACCTCACATTCACCTTGAAAGAGTGCAGGACAATGACGTAGCATGCAGTGACTCAAGTTGTCAGTCTAAAGTAAGAAATAAAGCTTCTAAAAGCAATCTGAAACCTAGAGCTCAACTGCAGCAGTTCAGAAACACGAATATTTAATTCCCTTTCTTTTAAACACAGTTTTTCCACTTGCACCATGAAACATATTTTTCACTTATAAAAAAATGTCTACTTGTAAGAAAGAAATAAAAAGTAAAGAAAAACTCTTTAATAATGTTTGAGACAAAGCAGAAATTTCCTGGATATATTAAAAATTTGAAATGATGGAAGACAAAAGAACTGAACATGGTATAATAAGGAGACACCCATTCTGCTGTTTGCGTTAACACTCTAAAATAAAAAGTTGTATCCCCATACATAACCTCCAGCTTTTCAACTCACCTGGAGAGCTCCCCTACCCACAATGCACTAAGTGGATGATTAAAAAGAAATGGGGGCTTAACTGAGGGGTAAGCGTGGGGTCTCTGGAGCTTTGCAAAGCACTGAACCGTGCAGCTACAGCTGTCCTCCAAACAAGCCCAACATTCTTTATTTATTTGTTATGAAATATTTATGAATGTTATGAAAGGTTTAAAATAATGTGTCTGTCTCTCTCTCTCCCCTCTTATTTTTGCCCTGGCACACTGTTTTCTAATGCATAAATAATTCTGGCCCGTGGACAGTGGGACAGCACATTAGGTGGGATGTATCCGCTGTATCACATTCTTTCTGCCTGAGAGAAAATATCATTCCTAGTAATTTTCTACACTTATACAATCTGCGTTGACAGTAAATAATTGATGTATGAATTTAGGACTAAACTCCAACACAATATGACTTTATGTCAAGGGTTACTCCCAGCAGATTTTGAGCTAAATCATCTTGCAAAATGGGTTCTTTCAGTGGAAGAAGAGAGGGGAAAAAAAGCTTTTAAAAATTATTTTAATGGAAAGATGAGACTTCTGTGTAGTACTTCTTTTGATGAGGTCTTTCTTTGCATGACTGGTAATAAAAACAAGTAATCTACCCATTATGAGATTGGAAATGTTTCATTTGTATTCACAAATGGATTTTTTAAAATTAGTATTAGCAGACTATTTTTTTCTCCTTTCCTTTTTCCTTTTTCCTTTTTCCTTTTTCCTTTTTCCTTTGTCCTTTGTCCTTTGTCCTTTTTCCTTCCCTTCCCTTCTTTTTCCCTTTCCTTTTCCCTTTCCTTATCCCTTCCCTTTCCCTTTCCCTTTCCCTTTCCCTTTCCCTTTCCCTTTCCC
>JAPSGF010000023.1:3716957-3736670 GCA_035772895.1 Perdix hodgsoniae | reverse complement strand
AAAGAAAAGAAAAGAAAAGAAAAGAAAAGAAAAGAAAAGAAAAGAAAAGAAAAGAAAAGAAAAGAAAAGAAAAGAAAAGAAAAGAAAAGAAAAGAAAAGAAAAGAAAAGAAAAGAAAAGAAAAGAAAAGAAAAGAAAAGAAAAGAAAAGAAAAGAAAAGAAAAGAAAAGAAAAGAAAAGAAAAGAAAAGAAAAGAAAAGAAAAGAAAAGAAAAGAAAGATTTTTTTTTCTTTTAAATCATGTGTTGGGGGAAAAAATAAATAATAAGAGCAATTTTTGCTTCTATAGGAACTAATATTAAATTTTGTTTCTTTCTCTGGAACAAAAATATAATACTTCAATGAAGAACCAGAAATTAACATCAAGTAGAGGTGAATTTGCCAGGAAGCAAGATGAGTCTGATTTACTAGTAGGATGACCATTGTTGACAGGAACACTCATTAACAAATTTAAATTGCAAAAATGTTTCATAGGCACCTTCAGAAGATTTCTGATTATGACAACTGCCCTCCTTTGGGATTGAAAGTGAGTTATGACTCGTATAAAAGTTTTGGGGTTCACAGGTGCACATACAAAGTTTCCAAGAGAATACACTGCACAAATGGCTGCGTCTTATATCATTAATAGTGCTTGCAGAAATATATTAGGATCCACTCCTCTTAGAAGGAACAAAATTATGCAAGGACGAAGAGAGAAGGAAGCATGTAACTATATTGTGAATAATAGTGAAGATTTGCCTGGTCTCATCTCAGAGTTGGAAAAACCATATCCTTAAATAAGATTCAGTGAAAAAATGCATGCTATTTGAAAAAGACTGGGATATCTAAGGATGTGTGAGGCAGATTTTTTATAGAGAAATTCATAGTAACAGAAAAATACAGTTAGCCATTCTAATGTTTCCCTGTTTTTGTACTTCTACTTTAACATTTCAGCTAGTTGAGGGTTTATCATACATTGTTGGCACTCCATATTCTGAAATGTGATATTCGAGAATCTGAAATAAGTCCAGGTGTTATGAACTTTCTATTTTTCTTTCTCTGTTTTTTTTTCAGCTTCCAGATGTTTTTGAATCAATGTGATCATTTTATTCTCAAATCTCAGCCCTAACTACAGGTGCAAAGTACTGTTTCATCAATTCTGAATTCTAGAATAACTTGGTTATTCTCTTTTATTTATTTATTTACTTTTCAGGAGTAGTAGAAAATCTTAGTTCTCCATGCAGAATGCTAGAAGTGAAGAATTTTTACCGCTTCCCTGTTTTTATTTCTTTTAACTTCCTAACTCCTAGACTCCAGTGATTTGAGATCTTTTCTGTTGATGATACCTGAAAAAGGCTGTACAACTGTAGACATGAAGAGCTGTTCCTGATTTGTGATGGGGGTAGTATGAGAAAGCTAAAAAATAATCTTATGGATATCTAGATCTGCATACTGGGTAAAACAGGTATATCAGGGTGTATGTGATGATGGTCAGATCACTGAAACACATGTGGCTACTCTGGTAAGACTGAAACCTGGACATTAGTAACCATTAGAAAAAGAGGGCTACTTGTTTTGCAGCAATCACCATATTTGACTTTCCTGATCTATGTCAGTGCTTCTTCCCTCTTATATCTAAGTTGGTAATTAGCAGTCTTCAGCCTGGAAACCTAAAGTTGATCTTTATAATTTTGTAGCTTCAGGCTGTAACAGATTTCCGAAACTTGCAAATAGCTGCTGCAAATGACTGACTATACTAAGCTATAAACAGATATAGAAGACCAGCATTCGGCTCTCTTTGTGTGAAATTTGTAATAATCATTAATTTTAATTTCTTGTCTCTTGACTCCTCCCTGTTCTTTTTGCTGACTCAGGGTCATTTCATGTCCTTCACTACAGATGTCCAGAATCTTTCCTGCTTAGGACATGATGACTGAGAGACTCCCCAAAACCTCTGAGATCATTCTGGATTTGGCCATGCTGGAGCCAGTGGAGAAATTTCACTTGTATTCAATTCCACTTGTAAAAATTAAGAGAATATCACCTCAGATTCTTCAAGATATAAAAAAAAAAAAAAAAAAAAATCTGGAAATGCAGTCATACTAAAATTTAAATTAAAGAAAAAAATATCAAATATGAGAATTTGGAGAATTACTAATGTTGCAACAGTACCTGCTTGCTTGCAAAGACTCAAACATGCAAGTGAGTTGTGTAAGTATTTGTAATACTCCTTTCTGAAATGTAACACTCAAGTATTTTCAGAAAAGGAAATTATTTTCTTTATTTCTGCTTCATATTTCTTAGCGCAAGTTAATGAGTTTACTGGCACTTTGATGTTCAATATGTTAGGCTTCTTTGTAGTACACAATCTCAGTCCCTGGTCATTTATGTCATTTTATGAATTTTTAAAAGGAAAGGTCTTGTGAGGCCAATGTGTGGACTTCCTCACAATGCACTTCTCACCCAGGATATTTTAGAGTGTCTCCACTTCAGCTACAGTAGTGCGGGGAAGTGTAGAAGCACTGGAATAACTAAAATCAGAGCAAGTGTTTCCAGTACCATGTGAACTCAGCTAACGTATGGAGAATCCAGTGCTGAGATGTATCAAGGTTGGAGGTGCACCATCAGTTCTCTTCTGAGATCCTTCCCATCTAGTCTGGATATAGCAGCAATCTGTCAGTCATGCTTTTATCTGCAATACAGGCAGAATCTCCTCTACACTGTCCTAAAATGAATTAACTTTTGCTGGGACACTGAGGAATGACAATGTTTGAGAATCACTAAGGGTCACATTCTACTTTAGCTATTTCTGATACCATATGAGAAGTGCTGAAGTGTTAATAAAATAGTATTATCTTATAGAGATGTTGTCTTCTGTTTTTCTTGCTCTCTTAAATTCCTCATAGAGCGTTTTACCAGTAGACTGTACAGGCCCATTTTTCCTGTTCATATTTTTCTGCGCATAAATTCTTTAATCTGAAGCTCTGATGTTAAACAAAAAGCACTCCCCACATTTGCTCTTACTGTGTCTGCAGTGTGTTCCACCAGAATACAGCTGGACTGTTCTTTCCCATTCTCCCCAGGGAAAGTATCAAAAATGGATTCTTGGATATCACACTTTAAATATGTATTCAAAATTCCTACTTCTATTGCCTCATGAATGTTAAAATTAGATGACTTTAGTATCCAGCCTTAGCAATTGACCAATTCTTATCTGAAATTTAATTTTTGTGGGAACCTGGTGAGGCTGGCACATCACTGGAAAAAATACATCTGTGGACAATGATTCATAGAGGAAGAAAAAAAAAGTTTAAGGTATATTTCTTTTAATTATCCCCCATGCTAGCCAAAACATTTTATTTTACAGATATTTTTCTCCAGAGAAATCTATCGTCCCAATCAGGGCGATAGAGAAAATCAAATTTCAACTCCAGACCTTAGTACATACTCAGGAAGATGATCAAAACTGAGAAACTTTCAAAAAACAGTTCTATGGCTTCCAAGTGAATCATCTTATTTCTGTTAAGAAAATGGACCCGTTTTTTCAGTGCTTTGCTGTATGCTGAATCAAGATTACTAATTTGTGACTATGTGTGTTGTAATGAGCGCTATTATCTGAGGTGATAGAAAATACTTGAGGGAAATATTCAGATAAAATGTTGGGTGTTATGCATGAAATGAAGGAAAGATTCTTTCATTTTAAGATGTCCACATAATATGTAGATAAGTATCACAGTTTAAATTTCCTTTTCTTTTATTAAACTTTTAGTGTTTTATCTTCTAATAAGAAAATTAAAGATATTCCCTTAGTACATTTTTCTTTAAGATGCAAATTGTATTTGTGGCCAGTCATATAAGTGAAAGCCAGTGGTGTTTATAATTTCTGCAGATTTCATCTTTGCCTTGCTTTCCTACATATGTCTTGCTAAGGAATGAAGGAATGTCTCCTTAACTTACAGTTTTTACACATAAAGGGATGTGGAAAATGGTATGAAAATGTGTTTGCAGATTAAAAAGTTGGCAGCAGTGTTTGAACAAGAGAAAATTATTTAAAAGAACTGATGAAATACACAGTAAGATTCTGTGGTCAGATCATTCTCAAGCAGGTAATGAAGTTATACTCCAATTAAGTTCATACTTTTTCTTTCCACATGAATGGCTGGAGCACAGAAGCATGCAATTCTTTTTTAGAAAGTGCTTTAGAAAGTTGTAGATTGTCCCTGTAGTCTCCTGTGAATCTCCATGTGAATACAACCCAGTCTTTGCAGATCTCCAGTCTGACACTAGATATAGCTATGAAAGTTGTTTGGACTTGCGTGTAAGAAAAAAAAAGTTTGTTTTAAAGACTTCACTCTTGTACGTATAGCAGATTAGAGGAGAACAGTACATTGAAATGGAAAAGAGAACACAGAAAACAAGAATTAAACAAATATTTAATCCCATAAAAATTTAAACCAGCATAAATAATATTGAGAGGAATATTTACATGTTAGCGGGGAAAAAAAAAAAAACAACAGCAAAAACTCAAAAGACATCTATTTAAATAACCGTCCTTAGAAGAGGTTAGATCAGTATATGCTGACAAGAGACTTGTGTTGTGGTTTTTGTAGTACTCTTAGCCTAATTAACAAATGCATTACTGGCACAAGCAAGCCTGGAACAATTGCCAGTCAGAACACTCAGAGTGAAGCCACCAGGGAACACTGGATAGCAATAAAAAGCCATGGCTGCTTATTTTTAATTCTTTGGAGGACCAATTCAAACAGCAAATGTAATTACAATTCTGTAAATAGAACACCCAAAAGCACTCCTTCTGGCATTAGTATGCATATCTTTGATATTTGTTTAACAAATGATCAAGTAGCCTTTTTCCTATGTTGCTTCTTGTATAAGGGTTTTGAAAACTGCAATAGCAGTGCTGAAAATACATATAGCTGTGCAGGATTTTGTTTTTAAATGAATTGAAAAATCATTGTTTTGGCTATTGAAAGAGTCTGAATGCTACTTTCCACTTCAGGTATAATATATAGAAAATATCTTCAGATACAACATTCAAATGCCTTTTGTGTTAGTATTACTTTGTCTGAAGACTAGAGGCTGATTATGTTGGAGCATGACAAATTCAAATTGTTTCAATGGGATGCGATAGCATTTAAGCATCTAAATGCTAAACTAAATAATCTCTGTTCCTGGTCCAGTTAAACTTACTGCAAAGTCTAGCTTAAAAATAGAATGAAAGCTTTGCAGTCCTTCAGAGATGCATTCACTTTACCAGACATATAGAGTTTCTTAAGTAGGATGTTATCCTACTTTGCTGTATTCTGTGCAACAGTCTCACTTGCAGTAGTAGGGTAATTCAAAAGGCTAAACTAAAATGGCTATGGCACAGCAAGATGTGAACATAAATTAATAGTGTTCAGTGGACTGTGACTGAGAGCTGCTATTGGTGTTTCAGGTCAGGATAATCCGTAGACTTGGTTTAATTTCAAAAATAGCAGACAGATTTCATGTTCAAGTGGAAGATTGCTACAGTCTTGTAGGAGATAGAAAGCTCTTAGACATATGAAGGCAAGTTCAGGAGGAAATAAAAAGAAGAAAAAATAATAATGAGTCCCAAGTGTGGTAAACTGTCCAGCCATCTGTACAACAGTACATTAACAACATGATTCCTGTAGTGAAGACTAATGTCATCAGATTTTTCAAATTCTTCTAAGGTATTCCTGTTTTAGTTCTGACCTTGAGACGTAATTGACAGTTGTTTTTATTTGATTTTTGTCTTTTTTTTGTTTTGGTTTGGTTTGTTTTCCCAGTAGCAAAATAGGCATTTGAAAACCAGTATCAACTGTCACTAGACCGAAAAAAAAGGGAAATGTATCTGCCTGCCTACCCTGGTATTGTATTTCTTTAGGAAACAGAACACACTTTTTTTTTCCTACTGAAATCCACATTTATCAACTCTTCTAATTTCATTGTTGCTGAAGAATCAGTGCTTCACATTGAATTTGAAAGACACAGCTACATTCTCAACACTTAAAACCATATCAAATTATTTATGCAGTAAGCAGAAATATTTGCCTTGTATTTCTAGTGTTTTTCTTAGAAAACCAGTCACTGATGGAAAGAATTAACATTTCTGAATTTATGGCAGAGGGGAAGGCTCTGTAATTTCTATGTTTCTAGTTAGCTTTAAAAGTGCCTGTGGTGTGGCAGGTCAGAAGGGAGACTGGTTACTAGTTTGTCCTGTTCTAGATGGTGTGCTTTACCTCTGCTTGAATTTTCACAAGAAATAGAGTCATGGCAAGAAACAGTCTGCTGTGCCAGGGATGCTCTGGGAATACTGTGTGGGACAAGGTGAGAGGGTGGCATCACAGGATGCCCTGCTCAGTTACTCAGGGAAGCTAGCTTCAGAGCATACACTTCTTCAGTTGATATCCTGTGGCCATACTGTATATGATGGCTGTGTTCAATTATTTTTGTGTTCTGCTGATCAATGCACACCAAACTGATGGAAGTTAAAAATAGCCATTGAAAAGATTATTTATAACTCAAATCCTTGCAGAGAGTTGATTTACCATGTGGCCTTTGAAAGGATTGTCCAGACACTGCTGAATGGGCACTGAACTAGTGTATGAGAAAAACTGCTTGGGAGAAAAAGCCTTTTAATTTAACTTTGCTGCCAAAGTCAATATATCTTGTACTCATGTCCTGAGACAGAAAGCAAACAGGGTGCTCGCAGAATGAAAGCTGACAGAGAGGATTCTGAAAGAAACAGGAATCCTGGCTGCAACAGAGACCGAGCAGGAGGCAGATTGCACTTCTCAATTGTGATCAGTCTGGGAGAATCACAGAATTGTACAAACACTCAGGTTGGAAAAGAACTTAAAGATCATCAAGTCCAACCATGACCTAACCATACTACCCTAACAAACAACCCTCCACTAAATCATGCCCCTGAGCACCATATCCAAATGGTTTTTAAACACATCCAGGGATGGCGACTCAACCACCCCCCTGGGGAGCCTATCCCAGTGCTTAAAAACCCTCCCCATACATGACTACAAGAGTTCATGAAAGCTCAACATGAAGATAGCATTTAGTCTGCTGCATAATCTAACCTTGACAACATGAAAAAGTTTGTCTTCCTCATAAATATATAGATAGTATTTGGGAGAAGCAGGATTTCTGTGGTGGAACAGCTTTTAATTGTATAAGCTCTCTCCATTAAATGAACGAATGCAACTGGAGCAATACAGTACTGATTTTATAGAGTAATATAACTTTTATTTAAAAACTAACACAGCAAGGTGCTTTGGTTAAGTTCGACAAGCCCCTAGTATGTAGCTCCCAGGTTCAGAAGTTTTGAAGGTGGGGGAAGTGATGTCAAGAGCATTCAACCTCTCATCTAACTTGTTGATCTTATCTTTAAACTCTAGCAAAAAGTTATGCATTCCCCAACTTGTATCGCTTCTTGGATTAAAGCTTCTCTGTGGTACTAATCTCCCTAGAGTTTCACATCTAGAAATGAAGGTATTAGTCAGAGTGCATCAAACATCAGATCAGTGTTCAAAGCTCTTATCCAGTATGTGAAAGACTGAGAGCCAATTTGGTCTTGAAAACATTTGAGATCCAGTGTTCCAGCTCTCATACAAGTGATATAACTACCATAAATTACATAATTCAGAGATTTACTTTAATATTTTTCATCTGTTCAGTTTTGAATAAAGTAATAAATCCTAATGAGATGTAGCTCTATGGAGTAGTGACTACAGTACGTAACATGGTTCTAGTTCCTGCTGTAATAAGTGACATATAATTCTTTTAAATAATTGGTCTATGTGTAACAGCTAAGGGCCTCCATTCTACTCCTGTACTCATTTTGTATCAGGATCATATGTCATACAGAAGTTTGTTTACACATAGCCACAACAGAAAATAAAGTACACAGTGATGACATTTGTGAGAGATAGAACTAGATTTTGTCAGAATACAAAGTAGAACACTGAAAATTTATTAATAACAATACATAAGAATAGAGACAAGGCGGTCAGAAAAGAGTAAGAAACCTACTCTATTTTTCCAGGATACTTCCTTTTCATTCTGTTTGGTCTTCTGTTCGGTCAGCATTTCAATTGTGTCCTAAATTATAACTGATTCTATGCAGTTTCCTATTAGAGTCCTTATTAAATGTCTTCACTGCTCTTCCACCATCTCTGAAATCTAGGCATGTACTAGGTGCTTCAGGTTCTTCCTCTCTCTTAAAAATTATTGTCTGTACTTTCAGAACGTTCTTTTTACCTAGAATGCTGTGAATAATCAGCTTTCCTCCGTTCTGCAGAAGTGTGTCTAACTGTTTTTTCTGTTCGCCATTTTGTTTAGTTTTGTTTTTGCTATAGAAGTGACTATCTCTTCAGAACGTAAAACTGCTTTTCCCGAGGTGTGAAATCTGGCCATGGGTCTGGTTACTACACTTTCTCAGCCTAACCTGATTTACTTGTTAGGGGACTGATTTACTGAATAAGACTCTTGTCTATCATGGTCACCTCAAGAGAAAAGATGTGCTAGTTTTAAGTGCTTTCTTTTTTTTTTTTTTTTTTTTTTTTTTTGAGGCATCATTTGAAGAGAAAAGATCCAGGATTTCAACCAAGGTTTTCTCTTATACGTAGAATTTCTGAAAGCCAAGACAGTGCTTAATTTTTAGCTTCATTTTTGATATTTGATTCCTGAACTTGAAAATGTATGATTTCATTATTTCTACTAAAGACTGCAATAACAGCATGTTATAACTTTGTGTTATTTGTTTATTGCTTTGTGTGAAGAATGCTTTCTGAGAAATAATACACAGCATTCAGAAGCTGATGGCGCATTTAATTTACCAAAACATGGGTTGGATTAAATAAAGGGAAATATACATCAAGAAAAAATTCTGCTCAGTTTTAGTAATTCCACCAGTTCTTATTTTAGACAAAAGCACACATCTACATTTTTAGATGCTCATGAACATCCCCATAGATCCACAGCATGGTATTTTATGCTGACCTTTTTCTTTCTTTTTTTTTTTTTTTTTTTTGAGGAGGAATGTGACAGGTGTGTGATGTCAGGCAATAAACCCATTTTTACAGAACAGCAGTCTAATATGCAGATGTGACACTTTTGACACTTTGGCTCAGAATTAACTGTAAGCATTTCTTTATATGGGTTCATGAAAGACCTTGTACCTTCTTTTAGAAATTATTCTACAAGTTTAGAAATTGGGGTCCTGGGATAATACGCACGTTGATTAAACTACTGTTTCTCATAAAGATCTCTGGATTTCTCAGGAAACACAAAAAGGCTTCAGACCAAGTCTGAATGTCTCCCTTTTATACACAGACCAGAAAATGACAGCCTGGCCTGATTAACTTCATTTTCAACCTTTCCAAATTAAAAAGTTATGTTATAACTAGCAGGAAAACAAAGAAACTAACACAATTTTTTATCCCAAAGATTACATTCCTAATACTTCAGCTCCGTGTGGACATTGAAAATATCTGATTATCATTATGTCAATGTGCCGAGAAACATCGAATTATTATTTTATAAATTCATTTTCTAATTTCTTGTTTGGTGTTATGTACAAATATTCTTGTTGAGAAGCAGGAAGATTAAATTTCCTTCACAAAGAAAACAGCCTACAGGTCTGGAGGAAGAGGAAAAAAAGCACAAAAAGGAGGTGTATCCCTTATTGGAGAGATGGTAAACTGAAACAGAAAGTGCTATGCTTAAATTTAGCTGTGCAATGTGATACAGCCCAGCCATAAATGTTTTAGGTTTGGGAAAGACTGGTAGTATTCATTTTTGAGAACATTTGTCTGCCCCAAGAAAAGCTAACCATGTAACAAGTTTGCATAGAAGTTCTCATGCAAAATATTTTTTACAGCCAGGATTTCACAACACTAAGCTGTGGGGTAGGATTTACCAAAAAACAAATAAACAAACAAACACCTTGGGAAATTTGTATGGTATTACTGGTGGAGCAATGAAAAGGAGTCTTTCCATTTCCTTCGTTGTCCCCTGTTTACTAGAATGTTGTTACTGTTGTTGTTGGATATTACATCTTTTTCTGTTCTGCATTTTCTTCCATGTTACTGTAAGCACACTACACAAGTATCCGATAAGAAACAGATGTCCCTTTGCTAAATGAAATAAAATATTTAAGTAAAATTTCTCAGGAAGACGGGCATGTACAAAACTGTTGCAGGAACCATCTGACCATTGGGCTCCAAAGCACAAAATTGTCATAGAATCATAGAATGGCCTGAACCATAATGATCATATAATTTCAACTGCCCTGCTGTGAGCAGGGTTGCTAGCCTCTGGACCAGGCTGCCCAGAGCCACCATAATGTATAATGGTGAAAAGGGAAGAAGCAATACTGAGAGCAGAGTATGGAGTCAATACTCTCAGTGATGGCAACTTGAAAAATGAAGTGGAAAATGTGAAGAGGAAAATGTTCCTTGGAGACTGTGAGAGCACACAACCAAGTTACTGATTTAAAGCAGACAAGATAAGGTATTTCTTTTGTAATACATATTTAAATGTGGAACAGATTACCACAGTACATAATAGTTGTGATATTCACAAATGAAATCAGGAAGCAGATAGAAAAGTCCACAGTAGAAAATCCATCAAGATATATACACAAAAGTCCTCTTTCCAGCTTAGGACTCCTTTGACCTCCAGATATCAAGACCACTGAAAGCCCATAGCTTCAATGGAGAACTCCTGTTTCCCCAGAGATGGAGATTGGGAAGGAATACCAGGAGATTTTTCTTTTATTTTGAACTTCTAATCTTACTGTGGCATCCACAGTTTGATTTTGTTGAAGATGGCTGGGCTGGATGTGTCTTTCAAGTGATCTAATATGGACATTTTTATCATCTTAACATCGTGTTTATCAAGCATTTCATTATCTGTCTTATCAAAGGAACATGACTGGGATTTACTCTTTTTTTTCTGCTTTTTTTTGGGGGGTCAGATTTTGATGCCATTCCAATTTTTCTTACTTATCTTTTCAAAATAAAATTCTCTCTGTGTCCAGCCATCCTCAAATTTTCTCTTGTAGACTAGAAGGAAACTACCTGCCCGTGCAGAGACAAAGCTGCCCTTAACAAATTTCATTACTTCTCACCCATCAAGCATATAACAACTCTACTTCGGTAATGTTGTTTCTGGATAACATAAAGGTGATATGAAAGTAACAAAAAAAAACCAACCAAACCAACCAAACAAACAAAACAAACCCACACAAACAAACTTGTGAATCATGAGAAATCTCACTTTTCTTTCTCCCACTCTAGAAACAAAGAAAAGGATGTAGAGGAAATGCTGTTGTTTGGAACAACTCTTAAATTGTGAATTCTGTGATTCTTTCAACTGTGTGTGCTTATATATTAAAAAGAAGTGAGAAATCCTCTTTTCAAGATGCAAAAATAAAATTCCATATATTACTATTTGAAGTGACAGAATAGAAACAATAGGGAGAAAAATGCAAAGGTCAAAAAAATAAAGAATATGTGCTAAAATTATTTGAAGTTTATCTTCGTCTAAGATCTATTAATGTGCAGAAACTTGGCATGCTTGTCCCCAGGAGATAACATCCTAGTTATTCTGCTATTGGGTACCAATGCCAACTAGCGAAAATAAAAAAAGCCCTAAAGAATGAAAAGAATGAATCAGTCTTACAGCTACAATACTTGGATAAACACAAATAAAATTAAGAGTTGGCAGTTATTTTTCTTGTACTTGCTGGTTAAATTGATTTACATCTGTCTCCCCCTGAAACTCTGTTTTAAAATAATGACTGTGGCTTCATGTAGAATAGTTGATATTCTGGCCCACATCCTAAAGCCCTCCTTCAGTCTTTTGCAAACAGAAATAAAAATGACCCCAGGATCTAGCAGTCTCCACTGAGGAACTGAATCAAAGCATTTAAAAAACAAACAAACAAAAAAAAAACAGTTGAGATATTTCTCCTCTTTTCTTATTTTTCTTTTCTTTTTCTTCTAATAATGCTTGAGGGCAAATTGTTCTATACTTTCCCTTTTTGAATGTTGCTGTTTTACCAAGTCCTTTCCAAGCTCCAATAACAGGCCACTGCAATATAACTGGCTGGGCTTGGCTGCCAATCTATAATGTTCTTGGCCATGATTAATCTGATAAATAATAAATATATCAATCTAGTCTTTTAGACAAGGACAAATTCTTACCAGCGGGGAGGCACGAGGCCTCTTTTACAGCTGCCTGTAGTGCTGGAATTAATTATTTAATGCTTAATTCTTCAGGAAATGAGAAAGTTTTGATTAATGTTGTCCAGTGTCATTTCTTGCTTGTTTGATATGTGTCAGATAATTTTTCCTCAGCAGTCGCTCTAAAGAAGCCAGAGGCTACTGTCATTGGGATCAGACACTGAATTTCTAGAGATTAATTGAAGTGAAAATTTAGAGAAATGCACCGTAAGTGCTTGCCCAAGATAACCTTTTGAAGGCTAAATTTAGCTTTCTTTGGTAATGTTAGCCTACTATTGCCCTAGTGTAAATCATTTGTTTTTAATGCTATGAGAAACCTATTTTGTTTCCTTGGATTATTTTCATTTTTCCGTTATTTTCTTAACTCCACTTATCCAAGTATAGCTAAAATATTTAGGTCTATTATTAGAGTTTATTCCCACTTACTCAACTGTAATTTTAGTTCCAGTAGACTGCTAGTGGTTATTAGCTTATTACAGGATGGGATGGGTAGCTAGAGTCAAGACAAAAATTGGAACCAAATAAACTACGTTTCAGAATTCTCTACAGACTGTGCCAGCTGTAGGTCTACAACAGATTAAGTCTCCATGCTTGACAGTTTTTTAAAAACCGTTTGGATGTGGTGCTCAGGGACATGATTTAGCGGAGGGTTGTTAGAATTAGGGTAGTATGATTAGGTTGTAGTTGAACTTGATGATCTTTAAGGTCTTTTCCAACTTGAGCAATTCTATGATTCTGTGTTTCTTGTTTTTGTCAAAATAATTCAACTAGCCTCATTAAAGTTTCTGGCTATGTACATTAGTGAATTAGGTATACATAATTTCTGTATTCACCAGGAGCTTTGTGCATGATGAAATTTTAATCCAACTATCTAGATGTTAGGAGAAATTATTCTACTGTCTTTACACAGCTGCACATTTCTTCTGTTAGTCTGGCCCTCAGCTTATCTGAGTAATACTTCTGTGCATGTGAAAGAAAACTAGATGTTTTTTTTCTTCTAGACAGATTGTATATTTAACAAATACTTCTACTCCTCCCTCCAAATCTATCAATGCAGTTCAGTTAGTCTTACAGGGCTCTCATAAAGATAGTAGTGAGCACTAAGATGAAGGGTAGTAATCAGCATGCAGCACTGGACATTCACATGGTTGTTTTCACTGTAGTTCAGCACCTTCTAAAATATTTTTTCATAGTTTAATCTTTTGCATAATTTATTTCACTTCAACTATTGTCTTCCTTTGCTAATTATATGGTCTGTATTTTATCTTCCTGTTTTACTTCTTTTAAAATGTATGTTTGTGTATGTTACATTTTTTAAGATTAATTTGCTTAAATATTAACATATTTTATTAGATTTTCCTGTCACAAAAATATAGGTACTTACAGGAACTCTTGTCAATGTTTCTCTAAAACATATCATTTTTTGTCCAGTTTGGCATGTTTGGAAAGCAGCTGTATGCCACTAGTATGATGACAGGCCATCATAGTCTGAAAGTGATAAAACTGATTCTATAATCTAATTTCTATATTCATACTTTTGGTTTTCATGTGATTTAAGGGTTTTCCTTAGAGACGTTGGGTTTATTTCCTGTATCCATTTGTCCACCCAGGTGATACACCATTTAAATCTAAGGGACGCAGTGAAGGGGCAAAACATTTAAGACATATCCATAAATAAAGTACTCATCTTTTCTAGATATGAAAAAAAATATTGAACTGAAATATATTGACCTAGACACCTTCACAGCTTTTGCCCAAATGTGCAGAGTTCTTGAGTTTGGACTTGGAGGGGAAATACGTAAACTTCAGAGATGTATTGTCTGTTCAGAAAAGGCTCCAACATTAATATTTTTGGCCTTTTTAATCCAGGTAAGATGGCTGTAGAAAGGAAGTTCTAGTTTCAGTGTAAAACCTTTTAAAAACTTCCCGGATTTTGTTTAGTTTTATTTTGTTTTCAATGTCAGCTCTTTGAAACTGCATGAAGTAAGAAATCTAAGAAGATTATGAAGTAGGCGATAGAATTGTAAGTATATGATTGATTGGATAAGGTTTTGAAAAATGTATTTCCTAATTCTTCCAGTTTTCACATGGTAATCAAGCACATGTGCACACATAGGTAAAGGCTTGCCCATGTTCAGTATGAATAATTTATACCAAGATGGATAAACTAAATAGATATTTTAAACTTGTGAAGGATGTGAATTGTCACTCACTGTGAATTTCTCATATATATAAGTATAGTCTGAGCATCTGCAACACATACAGCATCAGAAAATAAACCATAGCATAATAATCTGTTTGCACTTTTCTGACATTCTTTGAAATTATAGGGAATCTAATATTTTATTTCATTTATTCTTAAAATCAATCAATTGAATAAACAAACAAACAAAACCCCCTGAAGCTGAACTAACGAAAGTACAAATCTGAAAAACTATAAGCAATTTTGACTATTTATTGACTTACAAAAGCAACAACAACAACAACAACAAACAGAAAACAAAAAACCACCCTCAAAACTTACCTAGTCTAAGTTAAATACTAGTCAGAAGAAGAAGGTTTTACAGTGTCTGAATGCAACTTCAGAAGTTGAATTTATTTAGGGAATTTGTATTTTCTGCTTCTTTCTTTGGGAACCTATTTGCATTTTAAATAATTAAAACATTAAAACTAAAAAATTTATAAATGAGAGCTGCGAAGAGAATCCTCCCTGGCAGACAATAGAAAAGAAATTATTACCCTGCTAGGTTTGCTTTAATGTCATATCTGTCACTCTCCCCAAGGTAGGTTCATTACCATACCAAGTGCACCTCCTGCCAGCCCCCCCTCCGCACAGACATACTCCTTTTCTTCCACTCCTTGCCACTCAAGGACTCTGGATCTCTAGGGGACTTTGATCTCATTGTACACACTAACCCAAACAGAACCTCTGCTGTTCTCAATATTTTTTTTTTTCTTAAAAAAAAAAAAATGGGGAGGGGGTGAAGGGGGGGGGCAGGAGAGAGGAGAGCATCAGGGGGAGGGGAGTGAATTTGTGTGAAGAGTGACAGAACGCTTTGTCCAGCGCAGCTTTGGCTGGTTGTAACAAGCGTCAGGACATTAGACGCAACAAAAGCTGGATTGGCAGTATCATCAATCACGGGCCTGACAGTCGACTTCAGTTTGTTTGTTCCACTCTGCATAATAAGTGATTGGATCAGGTTTAATTAGATATTGGGTAATCAATCATTGCCAACAAGGCAACCCAGCTTGGGATCTAGATGCAGTGAAGGGGGGAAAAAAAGCAAATCTCATCCAGAGTGCGTAAATACTCAAACATATATGCACATAGGGTGAAGCTTCAGAGGAAAGGTATAAAGATGTCTGCAAGATGGCACATAATAGAATCGTTCACATCTGTACTACTTGTTACCAGACATCTGCAGTTTGACATTTTACTTTCGCTGCATAATTACTTTTCAATATAATATAATATACTGACCTGAGGGAGAAAGACAAAGCAATTAAATTATGCATAAGATCCTTTCCTCCCAACCCTTACCAAAAGAAAAAAAAAGAAAAAAAAAAGGCGAGAAAGTAAGAGTAGGAATTAATATCCTTATAGTTTTTAAAGAAGGACATAAAATTCTTTTGAGTTCCACTGTATATTTTGTCAAATAGACTGTTCTGATTAAGATTACAGTAAATGACTATTTCTGCCTTAAGTGTACTCTCTACCTATAGATTAAGACCAACACAATGAAGGAAGAGCAATGATAAATGGAGCAAATTAATCCCATTAACATTAATTAATCCTGTAAATTGAGGAAAGACTAAAAGGTTCTGGTAGAAAACCCAAAGGGAAGTGTGCTTGCATTTTTTATAGATGCATAATGCTGATATAAATTAACAAAAGATAAGGCATATCCCTCATTAGCAAGGACCTCATTATAAGAGGCCATTTCAATGTGCAGTGTAAGGTAGACACCAGGTAGATGGGAGCAGTACAGTGTCTAATTCTGGTGTGTCCGGCTGCCTAACAGTGTATTGTTCACAAGCAGATGTATTGTGTTTCTGTAGAAAGTATGGATAGAGGGTAGGGGTAAGAAAGTGAGTTCAGTGATGCTAGTGTGGTGGAAGAAGAGTGACCCATGCTCAGCAGCAGGAAATGCTGAAACCGAAAAGCCATAAAACTTCAGCAGAACCAGGACAAGTGTTGTACTCTCTGCTATCTAGTGTTGCTTTCAGTCTTCCTCTCTTCCACTGAATATTTAGGTATAAGGGGGAATTGAGAAGGCACAGCAAGGCAATGTATCATAGGGCACAATTTGCAAAGAGAGGTTTATCTGAAATAAAATCACTGTCCTGTTAAGGATCAGGGAAGATACTGTGACTCCAGTCTATATCTCTTACTTCCTGAATAAAAATTTCATCTGAGACTCTTCTAAAGGCTCTATTTTTCACTATCTGACCTTGTACTTGTGTTCTTACTGCCTAACACCTTGCAATACTCTACATAATCATGCAGAAGGGGCTAGACTGTTTACAGGATTTGACAGTAACAGACTTGTAAACGACAGCTTGCGGAGAACCCTATGAGAGACTGATGACTAAGATCTCATATAGCAAAAGAGCAAATTCACATTCCGTTTTCTACAGCTCTCACTGATACAGGTTTCAGCTCCTGAGGAGAAGGAGAGAAGAGTTAGGTGCAATGGGCAGATATCCTCTCCGTCTGTTGAAGCTGTGCTGGTTTAGAGAAAAGAATTAAAGAGTTTGGATCCAAAAGCCAAAGAGGAGTGGGCATATATAAGCAGCCTATTTGGATAAGACAATAAACTGGAAAGATTTTGATGTGATCTAAAATTTGAAGAGGACAGGATGGAGAAAACTGTCAGAGCTTTTTTTTATGGAATCATTTGTGGAAAAGAAGAAAGGAAAGGCTGAAATAAATGCTTTCCTCTGATCAGTTGCAATGTGCTATGTTAAACAATGTTTCATGTTTGACACACACTTTAACCTGACACCAGGGTAGTGATAGCCTGAGAATTTTGTCCACTGGAGAAAGCTTTTATCTTGATATTTTGTGTTATGTATTGCACATTTTTATGATGTATCTGGATTAGCTGCCATCATTCCTAGACCTGGGAGTAGCCATCAAATTATCAGAGTCAGCATCATGTCATTGTAAAGAGATAGTCTCCCCTGACTCCTGCTCAGCCCCCTCAGCTGTAAACTAGGCACAAGGCAAGCTTTTATCATACACTGTGAATGCCAAATTTATTTTCCTGAAGTGACTAGTGGAATTGGACTTCTCTGTAATATTTAAAACATAACTTTCTAACATCCCAAACCCTCTTAATTACCTTTTCTTTATTCTTTACAAGCAACATGAGTTTGAAGTCACAGACACTATTTTTCTAGTATGTTCATTTTATATTATAGGGCAGAATATCTGACAGAGGTGTTCCATAGTGAGATCATAATTTCCTGAAAAATAGTCAGCTTTGATTTGAAGATATGAAGAAATTAGGAAGGCAATCACTTTGTTAATCAAGTGATTGTTCACTGGAAATATTTACAAAAACCTATGCCTGTTTTGTTTTCAGTCTGCCTTCATCTTTCTTGCAAAAGAGGTGACAAAATTATCTGAAATACACCCTTGCCTTTTCTCAGAACAAGAGCTTGTGTGATCGTAAAGAATTGTGGAATCTGTTGACATATAGGACACTACTCAGGAACATAGTTCTCAGATGCTGAACCTCACCCCTACTCTGGCAAGCCATTATGTACAGAGCTTGTCTGACCGTCAGTGCTACCAAAGCCTTGTAGGAAAACTGTTGAACATCTTTGCCTACTCAAGTGGAAATGTAGTTAGTCCATTCATGGGATATTAGCTAGCTGAAGACGCGTGCAGTACTATGACCACATGTAACTTGTAACAATTACTTGTCTGAATACCTCATAATCTTCATTAAGTCACTTACATTTTGACTAAAAATAACTAAAAGGTTTTAATTTTGTTTATCCTCAACATTTCTATTTCAACTTGAATTTCCACCCTCATTTAAATATATATTAAGTAATAGTCCTTAACCCTCTAATTATGTCAAAACACTGAAGTTTTGAAACAGTTTTTTTCCTCCAACTTTTTTTTTTTCCTAGTGTTTTACGTAAAATTTGTTCTAGTATTTTAATGGAATTTCAGCACTTCTCTTATGCAGAGCAATCTTTTGAACTCTGGAACACTTTGCAATTGTGGTTTGTGATTCGGAAAGATATTAGTAACTATGAACGGTGAAAGACTGTCAGGAGCCCCAGTACATTCTTCATGGCATCCCTGAACGTCTTTGAGGATCGTGACATGAAACAGTGTTCCAGATAGAACAAGAGCTGAAGATCTTGGGAATTTAGTCTACAGATCCCCATCAGACTGCCACTCAGTCTTCTGAGGAGTCAAATGGATGAGTGGGCATTAGACTTGACTGAATTGGGCTGTAACGTCATCCAATTCAAGCTGTCTTTGTGACATGCTTGCTTTGTAGCCTGTCTCAGTCAAAGGGAAACACATTTTTTGAAGAGCTTTTCAAAAGCTCATTTAACTATCACCATCATTACTACTAGTGCAAAAGAACTATACTGTTTTTGTCACAGGGCTCAAATAAACACTACAGGCCCATTCTGCTGGGCTCTTGGCAGATCTGCTAGGGCACAGGCTGCCTCTTTCATACTAACTGTGCTGGAGTTCATAAACAGTACCACAGATAACTGGGTCTCTAATCTATCTGTTAACTGTTAAGATTCACGACTTCACTTTATACAGAAATTCTGTGACAAAATAGTCTGCTATCTCATCTTAGGCCCTCTTTATTCCCAAGCACTATGTAGAGAAGGCTTATTTTTCTCGTTGCTACTCCACTGCAAGTGATCACATAGTATGTGAGAGGAGGTCTGCTCATAGTCTCCTCTGATGCTTATTCCCTTTCCTTGAAAAGGACTTCCATGCCTGCAAATTTAGAATTTTCTGTGACATTTCTCTGGCAATGTCTACTTTGAGAGCTAGGGAAAAACAAGCATTCATGCAAGGTCTCCTCATTCTCATGAGAATAGAGAGAATAAATGAAACAGTATGGACAAAACAGAAAATGCTTATTAGAAAATGAAGATATAGTGGAGGAAAAATATTTTCAGAATGCATTTACTAATTGAGCTAAGTTAAG
The DNA here is from genome assembly GCA_035772895.1 of Perdix hodgsoniae. Lineage (NCBI taxonomy): Eukaryota > Metazoa > Chordata > Aves > Galliformes > Phasianidae > Perdix > Perdix hodgsoniae. Next base: position 3,717,210 of record JAPSGF010000023.1, on the reverse strand, counting down.
CATTACTTGAAATTGAATTATGGAAGAATTCTTTTCAGAAGGTAGTTCTTAACAGTATCTCACAACAAAAAAAATCCAAAACCACCTTTTCAAATTGTGATGATTTCACAGTATTTGAGAAGAGAGCTGTGGGGGAAGTTAGCGGGTTGCCAAAATTTTTTGACTCTGCTCTGGCTTTCTTTAACCTATTTTGAGCTCTGTACTTCAGTTTATTTTACAGTGAAATATTTGTGATCCCAGGCACACTACATCT
>JAPSGF010000023.1:3683606-3712712 GCA_035772895.1 Perdix hodgsoniae | reverse complement strand
TATATAGTATATAGTATATAGTATATAGTATATAGTATATAGTATATTGTATATTGTATATTGTATATAGTATACAGTATATATTACTATATACTATATACTATATACTATAATCCACTGTTGCTTCATTGAAGACTGCCCCAGCTTTCACTTTCCTAGTCAGTCTTTCTTGTTTGTAAGAACATGATCCAGCAGTACACCTGCTGGAAAGTTGCCTTCCACAGACTGCATGAATCTCCTGAACTGTGTGTGCCTGGGAGTGTTGCCTTTCTATCAAATTTTAGGATGACTGAAGTCCCTTATGAGGACAGGTGCCTGTGAATGGAGGCTAATCTAAACTGTCTGTAGAAGATCTGATCAACTTCTTCGTCCTGACTAGGTGGCTTGTAATAAACTTCACAATGTGAAAATTTAAACATTCACTTCATTTTTATGTGAAAGCAAAAATAATTGTTCTATTCTTACCTTTCTGTCTCTCACTTGAATATCCGAGGTCAGCACTATTTTCATTTGGTTTGATTTTTTGCTTCTTTATCTCCTACATGCTATTCTTTCTTTGTATGATTCCTGTAACTCTGCTTTCCTACCATTCACTACCCTCTCTATCTTTTCTCTGTTTTTGGCATACATCGGTAGTTGTCCAAATCAGACAAAAAAAAATAGCAAATACTTAAGCCTCGTATAATATCTACCCTCAGAATATAGGATATCTTGAGTCTTAGTCTCTGCAATTTGGATGGGTTGACACACCACCGTCTGCCCTCAGTTATTTTTAGGATCCTGAGTCACTGTTGCTGCAATTTGTTTCCTCTCCATATTGCTCATATTTATAGCAGTCATTAATTTATTTTGCTTTTTTAGTGATATCTTGAACTCATCTTTCAACTCTTCTAAAATTTCAGTATTGTTGAGAGAGCCATATAACAGGTGATTGTCATCTTAGCTGTTAGCATAAGTATTTGGATATTTACACTTCAAGATAAGCAGCTCTTTAACACTTAGCTTTTAATTATCTCATTTATAGGTGTGACCTATAGTTGGTGCCAGTAGTTATGGCATTCCCCACGTAGCCAGGGGAAGAGATGTACACAGCCCAGATTTGATCTATAGGTCCATAACACCTCCACAGTTGGACTCCTGGCCTCCAGATGTCCTCTGTGAAAATCAGTTTGGCGTTCAGGATAGGTGAATCAGCAGATGAAAATAATCCCAATAAAGTTGGCAGAAGCAGAGACTGGTCCTAACCATTTTCTAACCAGGTTCTTTCCAATGCCTCAGAAGGAGCTGGAGTGCTCTCAGATCAGAGTGAAATCAGAGGACTAGTTAACTTTCACTTTTATTTCAGTTATTTATTGCTATTTTATTTTAACCTAATTTTTCAAATGAGCTGTGGCTTCTAAGTAACCTGTGCTAGAGCAGAAAATTCCTGACAAATCTGAAGAACTTGGAGGTTTTTAAAAGGGAGCTTCATCATTATAAGAGGTTTTTCAGTGCTCACTTGTCTTTACTAATTAGTATTGCTTATAAATTAATCATAAGCCTGCTTAACAAACCAGTAGAAGAAAAACTGTATACTATGCTGGATACGATTAAGATAAAAGAGCAAAGATTTTACGAATAAACACAGAAATAATTTTTATTGACTGGACTATTTTTTAGCTTTTTCTTTCAAAAAACCTTTTCTTTTTTAAGGTCTCCATCACTTTGGCAATAAATAAATAAATAAATAAATAAATAAATAAAATTATTCTGAAAGTGGAGTAGTAAATATTTCAAAACATCATTAGAATAAAAGTCTAAAATAATAATAATAATAAAATAAAAAATAAAAACAAAAAAAAAAAGGAAAAAGAAAAAGAAAGGAGAAAAAGTACTGTAATATGCAAATACATATACCCCTTACATTCAACTAGAGAAGAAATGAATTAAATCAGAGATAGTCAATATATAGCCTCAGGAAGAAGTATATCTCTCCCTGGAAACCATTTTTGTTTTACTTTAGTGGGATGGAAGTCTCGCTATACCATAATATAAGATTTGACAACTTTTTATCTCCATCTCCGTCCCTTTTCTTTGTCAGTCTGCCATAGAGCTGGAATTATTTATAATACTCAACATTCTACAAGAGTTTCTCTATTCATCTTCATTTACCTGGTTGAAAAGTGAATCACTTAATACACAGCAGAAATTCTTCCTTCTGTCCTCAGATAATAATAACTTGTGCTTAGATGTCCTATCTCAATTGCAAATGAAGCTGCAGGGTAAGTATGAACAGAAAACAAGAAGACTAGAATAGCCAGGAAAAAAAGAAGCCACAGAACTCAAGAGCAATCTTAATGGTATGTTGAGCTTATCACTCATAAAAGCAGTATTATGGGGCTAGAAAAGTGAAAATAAAAATAGCTTCTAAGATGAACGGGCAGTTATATAATCATCCCTTTTGATTTTTTTTTTTTGCTTTTGTTGTTTGTTGATATTTGAAAATACTTTTAGCAAAACATGAAAAATCAGTGAATCTCTGCTTCATTACAAGTCTGCCTCTCATTTATGAGACTGATCACTCATTGTGCTGTTAAAGCACTGCCATCACCTCTGAACTATCTCAAGCTAGAAATTTAAGACTGCATTCTGCATACCTTTCCTTTCCATGTAATCTTTTCAGTGGCTTCTCCAAGTGATTTTTAGTTTGCCACTCTATAGGACACCAGCTCACTGATGCTCCCTAATCTCTCCTGACTGAGCCAGAATAAATAACCAAACCCTGTGAAGTGAGTGAGAATATGTACAGCAGCTGTATTGCTGACCTGTTTAGTGAAAAGCACCTGTCTTTGCCCAGATACATTGTATTCTGAGAATGTCAACAGAAACCACATATTCCCCACCTCTACTATTCATTTCTCTTTTGGGACCTTGCGTATTTTGCCACATTTAGAATGGAATGACAGAAGTAGCCTTTCACTCCCACTAAGAAGGATAGAATGACATAGAAATCTGACCTGAAATCTGTCTGAAGAAGGGACTTTGTGATGAAAATGGGACAGTTGGAAAATAGTTTCTGACATTTTTATTTTCTGTTTCCTAGTTTCTACATTTCCAAATTCTACATGAATTTTAAAACGTTTGACATGATATTTTTAAGTGGAGGTTTGTAAGCTTTAGAACTTGAAATATTTTGTACAGTTTGTTATTGCATGCAAACAGATCACATCATACACCTCCAATTCTCTGGTCGTGACAATCACTGAAATGAAAGAAAAACATATTCAATCCGCTTTCCACAAGAAGATGTGAGACATAGACTCAGTATTATGGTTTCTACCCAGAAGATTTCTTCTCTACAGATATACCACAGTCTACAATGAGGAAGCAAGGCTATGAAGTATGACCACCATTTTCATGAGTCAGCTTCTGAGGAAGTCTCAGATATACATAACTTCATGGTCATGAGAATCTGTAGCAACTGGTATTGCTTTAATCCTTCTTTCCCATGCTTTCTCCAAGACCTGTTTAGGAACTGATATCTCTGTCAAACATATGCTCACTGGACAATCAGTGTTTATGGCTGTGATTTTTTAATTTTTTTTTAATGTGGAAGTGATTTTTTATTTTTATTTTTTAATTATGTTATTGATACCTTCTGAATTCTTAACACTGCCTTTATTTTGGTTTTCATCTTTTTTCTGGGTGCCATGGGAAGTCTCAAAAAGCATTCACAGTATCTTTCCATGTTTAGGAAGGCAATTTTTGCTATCTGGAGTGGAGACATTGTTACACCTTTAAAACCACTGCTTACTTACTTTTTTCCTAACTCAACTAATTTTGTACTAATACTGCAGTATTGCTGGCAATGTTGATATATTGTATAATTTGTAGTTCAACTTAAAGAGCTTTTGCATTTTTCTGAACATAGTGTGTCCTGAAAAACAGTCGGTAATGAAGGCATCAAATATCAGTTTTAACTAAGCTGTCACAGAGTGCTAATAGAGGGTGTCATTAGCATCTTTGATAATCTTGCTAGATTTTTCTGTGGGAATATTATACGTTATCTCTTAAAAATATTGTATCTTTCTACTTTTCTACTTCTGTTTTCTTTTTCTGTTTTTTTTTTCTTCTCCTCATTTAGTGATTTTTTTAGTGTCTGAAAGTTGTGTTTCTACTACACGTTTCTTCTCAAAGACCTAATGAAATTTACTATCCTATTTTTTTCAAAGTGCATCCTTTTCTCTTGAACTGTAATGGTGTTATTTTCATTACTTTTCAGAGAATGAAGGGAAGTTTTGTCCTCGTTCCTCTATGGTTATTTTAAGTTATTTCTGAGTATTCCATATTTCTTCACTGTTTTCTCTATTTTCCATTTTAACAGTGAACTTGAACTGTATCTTCTCTGAATTTTCTTCATGCATGAATACTGCTGATGTTTTCAGAGGTGTCTAGAAATGAAAGTGGTGACTGGTATTCCTATCACTTTACAGACCTTTTCTGTTCCAGCTGATAATAATTATCATTTTGCTATAGGTTTCTAAATGAGTTACATACTGAAACATACAAAACAATTTCATATTTTTTTGATTTCCTCTTACATTATGTTACCAGAAGAATAAGAAAGATGGAAAAAGCAGGTGAAAAATTAAAAGTTTCCAGGTATATCATGTCTTCATTTTGTGATATCACATGGATTAAATACCTGATAATTTTACATAATTAACTTTTCTAGTATTAAATACAGTAAATACCAGTATTAATTGTGTTTTTGTTCATGTATACATATAAATAAGTATGTAAAATAACTCATTTTATTTCTTCTTGTGTATCAGATATTTTTATCCATGAAGTTTAAGTAACATTCTTTCTGCAGTTCTTTCTAATTAGGAGGTTCAACAGAAATAGCAATTTTGTAATTCTGTTCATGATTTATAAGTTCAGAAAACCCTAGGTGCAAACCTACATTCCAAATATCCTCATTTAAAAATGGACGAATGTAATTATATGATCATTTCATTTCAAATCTGCAGGGGACAGTAACTCAATATAAAGCATGAAAAAATTAATGAGAAGCTTAATTATAATATTATCATTAAATCCTAATAGCAGAAAAAGTCTGCTTTATTTTAGTTTGGACATGTAATATAATTTTATTACTGAATTGTTGTAATAACTTCTGAATTTTAAGAGAAACTAATAATGTAACCAAAAAGGCTGGATAATTTTCCTTTTCCTTTCCCTCCTTATCTTTTAAATATAAACAATAATGAAAAACAAACAAACAAAAAACAACAAAGATCTGACCTTCACAATGCATTGACTTCTGGAAAAGATAAAATATAACTTAAGTGAAATCATACATAGATTTTTCACCACTATTTAGCACTTCAGTATAAAATTTTGGCAGTCGCTGCATACTTTTTCAAGAAATATAATTGTTCTTTAATAATTAGGTGCTAAATACCATCTTTTTGAGTGGCTCATGATAGCACGTTTGGGGTGGATTACTTTCTACTTTAAAGAGCATTGTGCAACTACCAAACTTTAGTTATGGCTACGGAAAGCAATCTGGCACAATTTTATTCATGGCATATTAATATTTAGCAGATATCAGATTGTCCCTATTTTTTGTCACATTCACAATGCAGGTACTTTACAGAAGTTATTTATAAAGAGCACAACATTCCTGTACACACAGCTCTGATGGTGACAAATGTTTAAATGTGGAGTGCATTAGTGAGGCATCAGACATTGTCAATAATGCATGCTCACCACCATTTAATTATTTTGAAAACATCTGTTGAAGTAAAATATATTCCAGAGGGGAATAAGGAAGTCAAGTGCATTAGTGAGTGTGTTAACCACATTTCACTGTGTAACATAGAAAACCCTAAAGGGAAGACCAGGTTCCATGGACATCAGAAGAATGCGAAAAAATCATCTTCACTTTCAGTCATTGCATTTAAGAAAGGAAGTGTTTTATCTTAATCTTTTGTGTGGGATTGGCTTCCCAAGAATTTTTAAAATAGTGATTAAATATCATAGAAGAACTTGTATCTGAAATCCTTTGTTTTTCATTTAATACATCTGAGTCTATGCCATATGTCTTTTGAGATATCCTGGACAACTACTGGTATACTTTGATGCCACTCATTGTGTTAGTAAAGATTACTTTACTCTCAGCTCTTAGAGAAAGTGATTTGGTACACTCCCTCTTCCTGGTTCTTCTGCCTTCTTCTTATTTTTTAGTCTCGATCTAAATGGTTTATTTGTCTTTCAATTTTGGTTTTCATATCTTCATCCAACCATTAGAGACAATTTCAATGACAACAACAACTCCAAATCCTTCCTCGGATGATTTCAGTTCTTGATGTGAGTGTATGCATGTATTATGGTCTTAAGTTGCATCAGGGTAAGTTTAGGTTGGATATCAGAAAGAACTTATTTACAGAAAGGGTTGTTAAGCACTGGAATAGGCTCCCCAGGGAGGTGGTTGAGTCACCATCCCTGGATGTGTTTAAAAACCATTTGGATGTGGTGCTCAGGGAAATGATTTAGCGGAGAGTTGTTAGGGTAGTATGGTTAAGTCAGGGTTGGACTTGATGATCTTAAGGTCTTTTCCAACCTGACTGATTCTATGATTCTATGATACTATGTATATGTAAAATGTCTCCAAAATTTCATTTTATCATCTTTCAGAGATGATTTAGAGAGAAATGCAGGATGCTTATTGCAAAAATAACATATTCATTTAATTATTGTTATACACTTTTTGCAGAAAACTTTGACCATTGTGGTTAATTTGGTGAGTTAAAATTTGCCATTCAATACTAATGCTAATACATGTATTGTCAGGGTATTCGCATACCCTGACATGCCTCCAACAGTATAAGATAGCAGTTTTATATTATGCAGTCATGAGTTTAGAAACAGAAAACATTCCTCCTGTGGTTAGTTCCTCTAACAACTGTACAGAGAGGAAGAGAGTCACATGATGAAGACAGCAGCCTAGCATGTCACTGTGCAATTTAACTTTCCTGTAAGTTTTAGGGTTAATTAGTGGAGAAAGACTGGATCCTTTAAACAATGTAGAAGGTGCATGCAAGGTGTGAAATGCATTGCAGGGGAGTGAACAGCTATAACAGCTAGCAGGGAATGGTCAGTGCTGTCCTGAAGAAGTCTGCATATGGCTGAAAATGCTACCAAAGTGGAAAACAAAACCAGACTAGAACAGCAGTAAAGAGGGTTTTGTGATGAACAGGTAATCACAGAGAAGAACTGCCAGAATGAGAAAAAGTATAAATTTTCAGAGAGGAGGAACGCTGAGGCTGAGATCAGGAAAGAAAATGAAAAGGAGTAAACTCTACCAGGAATGATAGAGTTTGTTGTACACTTGAGAGGATGGATGGAAGCGAAGTCCTGTCTTTAGGCAATCTACAGTGAACATAACACATGGTCCTTGGCTCCTCAGGCGTAGAGAGAAGGGTGATTCCTCCAGCAGCATTTGAGCCCTCTTAAGATGTGATTAATCTTCTAAAAGGTCTGTCTATTGACTGCAGGGGAAACACAGCTGATGCAATTCCTAACTGAGACCCCATCATTAAATCTTCAAAGTTTGGCAAGATGAATCTAGGCTGGGAGTATATGGACTTAACTGTCTTATATCTTTATTTTGACAGGCAGCCAGTACTAGTGTTAATAGTAGGAACCCTCTGAAAGCCATTAGAACAATTCTGGGGAGCTCTACTGCTGCATGGTCCCTTTCATCAACATCTTTAGTACAACAAATAGCTTGAGGCTGCCTACCAGCCAGTTATTTTTAAAGGTGTTTGAAAGTGGCTAGAAACATCTGTTGGAAGACATCATTTTGAAATGCCTTTTCCAGGATGTAAAAACAAGACAAAACAACATTAAACGGAAAATACATAACTACTTTTCCACCCATTAATTATTTCCACTTCTTGATTTTCTCTTGAAAAACTACTCTGTCCGTATACAATAGATCTCCAAGCAAGAAAAAAAAACAACAAAAAAACACTAAGAAGAAAACTGAGATTTCTGTGTGTGCATGTCTGGATTCCACAAATGATAATAATTCTTCGCTTTAAATTATCAGCAATAAATATAACTTAGTTCTTCTACTAGATTTTTGAAAACATGAGGCATAGCTTGTGAATAGAATTGTTACATTCTCCTCTACAGATAGATAGGGAGAAGAAGGATTTATCACTGCAGTTTTCTCACCATCCTAAATGAGTCAGTCCTATACAAAGTGGTTTAACAAAGGAAAAGAACGAAAAGAACACCCGGAGGTGTTCAAGGCCAGATTGGATGGGGCCCTGGACAGTCTACTCTAGCATTAAATGGGGAGGTTGGTGGCCCTGCATGTGGCAGGGGGGTTGGAGCTTCATGATCCTTGAGGTCCCTTCCAACCCTGGCCATTCTGTGATTCTGTGATAACTACATTAAAAGACAGCAGTCTTCTGGGATGACAGAGCCACAAAAAAGATGCAGCAAACAAAATCCCTGCTTATGTCAAAAGAGTATTTCTAGAAAAAATGCATTTGCAAATAAGTAGGTGAAGAAATAATGGTTTTATTTGCATGGTTGTGGAAATGATAAAATAATGTTAGCAGTACTGCAATTTTTGAGTTCCTGAACCTGGCACTTCTATTCTGGAATGTCTTTTTCCAAATCCCTGAACACCGTTTGCAAAAATCAAACTCATTATACTTTTTGCCATTTGTACTATAAATATTGTAGTTGTGTATATATATACATAGAATGCAGCTGTTTATTTTCAGCTGTTTTCTATGCCTTCTTTATGGTATTCCAACTTCTAAGGTTTTTTTGGTGTCATTTGAAATATGACAATTTAGAAATAGTTCAACAGGGAGCTGGCTGCATATAGCGTTTTTTTCCTAATACTTCATATTGAAAACATGTTCATTATTTTGTTCCAACACTGAGTTCCTTTAAGTGGAACAGTCAGATAATGCAAAAAGTTTCTACCACTGAGCTTTCACCATGTGTAGTCAGTTAAAAAAAAAAATTCTGCATATTTAACATAATTTAACATCTCTACAGCCTGAGCAATTATCCTAATAGCAGGGAACCAAGGCCTACTGGTAAGTTTTATCCTCCCTTTGTCAGGCTTGTTTCTTTGATATTAGTATCTAGATGCATACCACAGAGTAAAACTGGGTTTTATTAAAGGAGGGTCAGCATCCTGTTAATCTAATTTAAAAGCATAAAGGGGAGTAGAAGAGCATTAATTGATTTGTTGGGAGGGTTCTGACTTCAGCCAGCCTGATCTTGCTGTTTACACTCTCTTCATTTAGATGATATTGAAGAAACTACTTGAGCAGTAGTACAACATATACATATTGTATTTTGGCTGCAGTTTAAAAAAATAATAATAATTTCTATAATAGATGCTAATACATTTATATATTATACAGATTCCTTTTTTTTATCAAAGGAATGACTCATAATCTAGAACATCACAATTTTTAGTGATCAGCAATGAGCCATTTTTAATGTAATAGTAATAACCTTTTAAAAAAATGGTTTTCAGCACTAATAAATTTAATGGAGCAGGCTGCTTGCAGAACAGAGAATAACATATCATGGAGATGTAGTATTATCAAGACAGTCTTGAGAAAATGAGAAAAAAATATTTCTGGATTTGCCAGGATACTTCATTTAGCAATGACAATTTTGCAGTTTGAGTTCTAAAATATGTAGAGTGCCCTGAAAGTAATGCCTCCTATTTTTTCTATTGAAACTATAACAGATACAAAGAGTACAATTAGCATTAATTGATAGCATTAGTTGATAGAGCAAATTCTCAACTACAAAATACTATTTTTCAACATACCCCATTAGCTGATTCAGAAGGATGAGCAGATCAAGACTCTTTCATGGTGTGAGAGCTGTGCGTGGCCATCCGGAACGTGGCTTTCACATTTCTGTTGCAACTGTTGAAATGCACCACCTACTACCTCACTGTGCTCACATCCTCTATTTGGTCTCTATCAGTGTTCAGCAAGAGTTGATGAATGTCAAGGAGTGCCATTTTTTCCACTGGGAGGAATTCAGTGAGAACCTTTACTTCATATGCTCTTCCATGTCTGATGCCATTGTATCAGAGAGCCCCTCTGCTGCCATCTGTCATATGGAATCAAAATGGAACAGAATACTGGGGGGAAGGCTGAGCCTCTCTACTGCCATACCAACATCCATCTCTGATGTCATGGACAAACACGGTAAAGTAGGAGGCATTATTTTTGGAGTAGCCCTCATATATTTGGAGTGATTGTTCCTTTGCTTCATAGCTTGTTTTTCCACATGACTCACACATTTTCCTAGATCCTTCTTTTGTATGAGCTTAAAAAAACCCACACACATTAAAAAAACCCAAGAAGAACAAAAGAGAATCTAGTTGTAGAGAAGTTAAAAAGAAATATTCTAGTAGTTCTTCATGCATAAAAAACATGGACACTCATTTTTATGGATTCATACTGAAGATTGATGGAGTTGATATTTAAGAAGGTGCAGTCTCTAATGCAAAATGTCATTGAAGTTTTCCCATTGTGGGAGCTTTTACAGGATTCCATTCTGTGTGTATTCTCTCTATGTGAGCCTTTTATTCCACGGGGGCAATAATAAATATCTATCAGGACATTTATTTTGACAAGACTTGTGGGAGTTATTCTCTCTGACATTTCTACTTCTCTGTTGTATTTGCGTGAGTCTGATCAATGAGTGAAAAATTACTGTGAGAAAGTCAGATGTATGTATTCATGTCCAATGGTAAGATTTCTTTTTTGAAAGAGGCGTGAATTATTTAACTAGGTTAAAAATGTAACTATTTCCAAAATTCATATTTAAAAACATACATACTCTTGGAAATTTTTTGAAGAAAAATTTATCCTAGTGATTCAACAGCGTACAGGTGTTTATGTGATTTCTAAATTCTAGAGAAATAATGTACTGTTGTTTGTAATGATATCTGTTCACTGTAATTAATTAAACAAACGCAAATTTAGATTTCTTGTACAAAACACTTTGTGTAATGGCAGTAATTTGGCATCCAAAAAATGTGCCTGAGACTTAGGTTTTTGTAATACATCAGCTGAGAACTTATTTATGCTTTTTAAAGAGATCCTAAGGGAAAGAAATAATCCTGAAAGAATTCGAATTCTTCCTGGGGAGGCTCCAAGTCTATTAACATTAGAGACAATTGCTTGTGCCAAAGCTAAGGAAACAGAACACATATTTTGTAAAGATTCTCAGCTATTAGGGAGCTTGTGAATCCAAATCTTAGCCATGGGCAATAGGAAACCCCTTTCTTTCAGGACATGGGTTAATGGGAAGTGGGAGAAAAAACAGGAATTTGATTAACCTGATAAGTAGCTAACAGTACTTAAAGGATGTTGCTACTCTTCAAGTGACCTGGGGAAGAATGGAGAAAGGACTAGCAAATGTTCATCTGGAACATGCAGCCTAGGAATAGAGCCACATGCTAGAGCCTGGCCCAGAAGCAACTAGATTGCCTCCTTTTTTCCCATGCACTCCTGAGGGCACAGTGGCCCAATCCTTAGTGGAATTCAGCTCAAAGCATCCATTGAGAACACTGTCAACTTCTCTGGCTAACATATCATCTTGCCACATGCCTGCTCTGGCTCTCAGCTCTTTGAAGTCATCTCCAGCTTCATGACACACAGAATGTCCAATTAGAAATGCTGCACCTTCATAAGAAATGTTCACTCCTGTGGTAAGAAGAAGATGCTTTCAATTCTTTTTCCCAGCCCCTCTACAGAATCACTCTGGAATTCTGGTCACATCAATCAATTTCAATAATATAATTAAATTATATAAGTTATAATTAAATATTCAAAATATAGGCCAGAAAGAAGACATTTGGGGAATACATGTAATAATCTGCTCAGGTAGATGTCTCTTGAGAAAACAAAGTTGCTTAATTCATGCCCTCCAAAGATCAATTTTCATTGATTTAACAGTTTTCTTATTCTTCTCCATGTAAAAGTGATGTAGTCTTTCTTTTTGTTTCTTTTTTTTTTTTAATCTGATTTCTGAATATAGTTGGATGAATACTAGAACACAATAATTGTAAACACTTGTTTCGATTCTGACATATTTTCAGCTTTACTCAGGTCAGTTTTTATTCAAATATTGGATCTTTTTAAGTCTGCCTTCATATGCAGCAACATTTGCTTTTCATGTTTATGTAATAAGAGTGTCACTGCCAAAGAAACTGGCTAAAAATTCATAGTTTTTGATTTTGCAACCTGGAGATAGTTTTCAATTCTGTTTTCTTAAACGGTTTTCATATGTAAAGGAAGACAAAAAGAGTCAAAATTCACAACTGAAAACCCGCTTTCCTGATGGAAAAGACAGTTCGTCATGTTAAACACATTTCAAAGAAGCTGAATGCTAAGGCTGAGACAGTTACCTTGGGCTGAGGGTACAATAGTTAACCAGGGCAGTTTAAATTCTTACATCCTTTGTACAGATCTGCTGCTACATTACTCTAAATGAAATACACCAAAGTTAGAGGAGAGCACATAAATAAACAAAATCTATGCCTAAAAAATAAGAAGCTTGTCTTGAAGATCCCTCCATACTCCTTTTTTTTTTTTTTTTTTTTTTTTTCTGGGAGCCACACTTCAATAATTCAGCAGGAGCAAGAACCTGCAGATCTTACAGCATATTTGATGTGCCAGCCAGCAGACTGGAGATTGTTTCATTTCAGTTAGCCCCTTTGTTGGCAACAAAAGACTGACAAACACATTGAGAGAGGGACAGGCATATGGCACTTTTGCTTTTCACTTTGCTTTTTATTCAGTGATAGCACTCTTATCGCAGCTTCTCACCAATTCCCCCTCCTGGTACCTGCTTCCTCCTTTGCGCAGTTCATCTGCTATTGTTCTCCATGTATCGTCTTACTTGGGATCAAGTGATTCTCTCCAGCACAAAAATAAGACGACGTATTCGTTTCCAACCTCTTCTGATCTCCCAGGCTAATTGGCTCAGGTGTAAACCAAGCCAGCAGGGCTGCGACTTTGATGTGACACTTTAGAGCAGCGCACCTGGTAACATCCCTGTTTGTGTGTCAAATACCAGCCGGCCCTGCCTGCTGCTCAAACCCAGCTAATAAAAACGCTGGTAATCACGTTGTATTACAAGGCTCAAATTCATGCTGTTACTTTATTGCAAGGTTGTCATTAATTTTGCAGAGTGAACCTGGAATCTGATCTGACCTGTTTTTAATAAGTGTGGGTATGTGTGCAAGTGTGTAAGTGAGTGACAGAAAGGTGACTGCCAGCTGTTTCTTCTTTACATATGGTGTTACCCTTTGCTTTGATCAATAATGCTGTTTCACTTAAAAAAGAAACTCATTTTGTAAGGATGCAGAAGAGAGGCCTTGTTACCTCCCTTGTCCCCGTGGTTTATTTGTAAAGCATACACAATTAAGGAAAGGTCAGACAACAGTAAGTAATCTTACTGCTTTGCTGGAGATTGTTCACCTCCTTTCCTCTGTAGAACTGGACCAGCCACTGCTTGGTTGCCTTGATACTATTGCTCGGTATGGCTTTTGCTAGAAATATGAACTTAGGTAAACATTGGGAAAAAAGAAAGATAATTAAAAAAATGTAAAAATAGGTATAAAATCTCAACATCTAAAATGAGAAGTTTAAAATTCTTCTGAGTCACCAACATTCCTTTTAACATATGTAAAACTTTACATGTATACAAGCGCATGCATCTTTGGCTTTTAAACAACCAAATATATAGGTTATTTTGTTGTTGTCTTTTTCTTTCTCTTTTTTTTCTTAAATGTGGGGAAATTTTCAGTTCTCCCAGAACTCTTTCTAACTATACCATAAATACATTTGATACCTAGCAAAAATATTTTCAAAGATAAATTTTCTGTCTGATCAGACAGGAGCAGTTTGAATTTGTAGTGATGGAATAAGAATGTAGAAGAACAATAAGAGTTTATTTTTGGATATACTATTTTCACTAAATAACTTGAAGATTGTTGTTACTCATTTTGGTTACAATGGAAAAATACTTTTGAGTGTTGAGAGTTAGAATCACATAGTACAGAAGCTATTATATATAAAAACTTAGACTAAGGTAAATTCTTCAGTAGTTAGCAAGGCAGACTATTGTCCTTTTACAAAATTATTCAAAATTATTTCTAATTTCTAGAAATACAATGAAAAAATAAGTAAAACCCTTAAAATGAAGTTTAGCAGGATAAAAATTCTCAAAAGAAAATATACATCACAGATTTCTTTTTTTTTTCCTAACCCTAAAATCATGGAACAGTGGCTTTTAGCTTTCAACCATTTTGCAGCAGGAGTCCTTGGAAGAATGCTGGAAATCCACAACTCAGACAGAACTTTGCTGCATCTCAAAGTGAGCCACTGAATGCTCTATCTGCACTGCAGGCATTCTATCATCTGCAAAGACTGAAGAAACATGGTCAAATCTCCCCATAACAGAGATATTTTCTTCTGTCTAAGATATGTTCATTTACGTTCAATTTTATTATTCACATAGAGAAAAGATGTAAATTCAGAATGATCAAAATCCGAGATATATGAATACAAAAATTACAGTGGTGTGTGTTGTGTGTAATTTTTTTTTTTTTTTTTTTTGAAAATTTTGCAAATCTGCTTAATGTTAGGTTCAGTTGTTTTTAATGATGGCTTTAATTGTGTCTGGAAATGAGGTAAAGAGTATAGTGATGAAACATGCTGAACTGTACTAAAAAATTATTTCAGGTATTAGAAAAAATAGAGAAGAGGGCATGAAGATGATTATATGAAAAGTACAAAAGTATCAGCAATTCGTTAGATTCAAAAATAAACCAAAGCAGAAAACAGAAAGCGAAAAAAAGTGCAATGAACAAAAATGGGTTTAGCACAACTTTGAACTCTGCTTAGAGGTCTCTGTTGCTTGTCCATTTCAGGTGAATTAATCTGTAATGGGGGACATATCCCTTTCTGAAAACTTCATCATTCAAAGGAGATTAGGAAATTGACAGCACTTTGAAAGAATGCAAAGGGAAAAAAAACACAATACTAAAATATGTAGTAGGACTTAGTGATTTGTAGGACAAAGTTAAATGTCAGAAATCTCATTTATTTACCGCAAGACAAATTTTTAGTTTTACCTATATTGACTTCAGTGCAAACATTAATATAATCTCACAGAAACCATGTACTGGCCAGGAAGGAGCATAAGAACAAAATCATCATCTGGGGATATTTAGAAGAAATGTGAGCAAAGTATTAGTATAGCTACAGAAAGTTGTTTCTGATTGACTGACAGAAATGTAAAACCAGATCTCCATAGCAGCGCTTCTCTGTATATCCTGGCACAAGCCTATAAGAAAGCATTTTACTTTTTTTGCCATCTGTCATTGCTAATGTTTTCAGTAAGGCAAGCGAACAAAGTGCCATATAGCCACTAGCATTCGCCCCTAGCACCCTGTAAAAGAGATAAAAGTGCATGAGGAATTCCTAGGAGCTTCACTGTGCCTCCCAGATGTGACAGCAGCATGTCCATATCAGATAATGGCTGGTTGTACATTTTCTCTTCTGCTGCATTGTATAGCCCTCATAGCAAAGCAGCAAAAGTAGATTTGTGCTTTTGGTGAAATGTGAGGTGGACATTGGGTTGGAGTCAGAATCAAATTCCTCAGGGAGACTCTAGATTTTAGCTTTCTCTATTGAAAGAATTGTTATTCAGTTTAATAATGAAAAAATACTTCACTTTCTTAATACCTCTTTCAACTTTGAAAATGGTGATAGAAGTTGATTTAGAGGTAGAAATCATATGCTTGAATTGAAGTGGTTTGTTAAACTAGTTTACTTTTATTACTGCTTGAAACATCTAAAATACGACAATTCTTACTGTTTTATACCTCATCGCCTTGATTCTTTTATTTATTTATTTGTTTGTTTGTTTATTTATTTATTTATTTTAGGCGTGGTTACTTAAAAGTTCTTTATTTCCTTTGGATTTGCAAATAATCATAATGGTAATTTGAATAAAGAAGTAATTTATATTCTTATTGATATGATCCTGAGCTTGCAATTTTCCTGATGTTCTTTGAAGAATTACCCTTGTGCACTCTTGACATTTCCAAGGAGGCAATAGCATAACATCCCCTAGAAGATTTTCAAAACCTGGCCTTTGAATTTTAATTATTACTGAGGATAGGATAGCCTATAGAGGAAGAAACTATTTTAACTGTCCACCCTTATTCCTGAAAAGTACTAATTAACAAAATGAAATGAAATGAAATCTGTGTCTATTACAGAAAGAATATTTGAGACATTACAATACATGGGTGTTTTATTAAAATAGTTATGCGCCAGATTCAACCAATTATTTTGATGTTCTATTTTGTAATGAGGCTTGATGGCTCAAGTGGAGGTCCGGGTATGTGTTTTAGAAAAGTCTAGAATGTGGTGCTGCAGAATCCGTATATCTGCACAGCTGTCCCTCTTCTACCTCATTCCTGTAATCTCTGATGGAACAGCTGCTTCGTTTTCATCATGTGCCATTTTTTCATGAGATGTCACTGTCATTGTGGGAATGCTTTCTCACACAGTGGAGCCATGCTTAGTCTACATTGCTAATGAGTGTGTCAGCTTATCAATCTGCACAGAGTAAACATATTGAAGTGGAACTTTCATACCTCTGTAAAGTGTTGTAATAACTTTGTTGCTGCCCAAGTCACCAACACTCATAAGAAGTGGCAGTCCAAGCACTTGCCCAAGTTGGAGCTCCTCTCAACACCACTAGCAGAAAATGTTTGTAGGAGTGTGGCTGAAGGACTGTCTATGAAATATTTTATCAAAGCTTTTGTTCAAGAAAGATTAAAAGAATTCCCTGCTTGTGTTTCCCTTCCTTGCCCAGCAAGTTTATTTGAAAATCCTCATAGAATACTTCAAGAAAAACAATGAACATAGGTTGCATTTGCAGTAGGACAAATATCATTCAGTTATCTGGTTTCTTTTGAGGAAAAACATGAAATATGATCAACACATTTGCAACAGCAGTAGTGGATTGAATTAATCATTTAACCCGAAAAACACTATTAACTTTTTTAAAAGTATGCTTATTTATTTCCAAGTACATAACTGAAAAAATCTTTATGCAATTTGTAACCTCTTTCAGTCAGTGTTTGTCAGAAGAGCCGAGTGGTATGTGTCATTGAAAAGGGAACTTCGAAATATCCTACTACAGAAAACAACACAGTAAAAATTCAGTGAGAATACATTTCTTCTCTTTCTAGAGGAAGTTTGTGAGAAGAGTATTGCAAGCCTCTAAGATGCTGATTAATATACTTCTATGTCTTTTGAAAAAAAAGTTGCTTGTGAAGTTTATATTACATAATAATACCTCTTCTCCGAAAATTGTTCAGCCCTACCTATTTTTTTAAAAGCTTGGTTATTATATTGTTTGCATCATTTCATTATTTATTTATTTATTTTCATTAAAAACCTGCCTCACTGGTCTCTCTGGTATAAGCAGCAGGAAAATGTAAGTCAGCTCTGCCCAGTTTTTCTGGTTAACTTTGTAGGGGAAAGTGAATGGATGCTCCATTCACTTGAACAGAATAGTGTAGGATCCCCATGTACAAACTGACAATGTAAGTTTTTCAGAGCTGATTTGTTTCTGTAGGATTATCTCTCTAAGATTATCTACTCTTTTGGTTTTTTTTCTTGATTTCTTTCTTCCTTTTTTGTTCTTCTTTTTTTCCTGAAAATGAGAAGGTTTACTCTGAATTCTACTTCCCACCTTTGCCTTGATAACATACTGCAGTATTTTCTTACATGTTGAACTTTCATTCCCTTCTATTAGCTGTTTTAAAAAATGTATTCACAACCCTTTTTTCTTCTTAAAACTAAAACAGTAGTAGTATGTAGCCTCCATAAATATTGTTTTTATTTATTTATTTGTTTATTTGTTTGTTATAAATTCTAACCAAATGAATAAATAGTCAGACTGGTGATCACAACCATGGATGCTGAAGTAACCACAGAACAGTCTTATCATCTCACAACAAGAAGTCATTCTGCACACTTAATTTCCCATTTCTGTTATGCTTTTTTAAACAACTGAGTCAAGTGCAACCCCGGGAGGGAGGGAGAGACTGCCTCTTCCCTTACAGAGCAAATGAGCATGTTGAGGCAGAATGGTTTGGAGACCTCAGGGTGCAGTGGAAATAGCATAAACCTGGGAGTGTGCAGCTCCTGCAGAGTCTCTGAGAGACCACAGGAAAGAGCAAGGATCAAAAGGCAAGCTTTAGAGGGGATGAAAATAATGTAAGAGCACCCAGAGGGGATGAAGGCAGAGATTGCTGCAGCTCAGAAAGCCTCTGAATTGCATACCTAGAAGAAAGACACAATGGACAGGGAGAGAGCTGACTGTAGAAATCATTTCCATTTCCATTCTGCCTTCCCTGTATGCTTTGAGTGCATTCAGTGAATGTTTCCTACAATTGTTATAATAATAATTATTAATAATATTGATAACAAGTCTTTTGGTTCTTTTAATATCTCCTTTTTAGAGATGATGGAGGTAGAATCGGCACAAGATTTTGGTCAATAGAAAGTTTGGTAACAGGAGTGTATCTGTTCAGTAATGTGTATGGGTTCTTTAGAATAACAAGGATCCTACTTAGGCTCAAATTTCAGATCGCTATATTTATTATTTTACTGCAACATTACTTACTATCTTAAGCAACTAGGTCTTTCTTAACGTCTTTGAGAAAGTTCTAGCACACTGTCAGACAGGTCTCCTTTATTCATTCTTTGTTGATACTTTACAGCAATTTTAACATTTTTTTATCTCTACTTTTACTTATCCTCATACGCACATGTTCTGCATTAAGGCATGCCTTGCTTCATTCAACTCCTTCCTAAGCCTAGTTTCATGCAATTACAGTCAGAAACAGCATTTCAGCTCTCTTTATGCAGAACTTCTTTTTTCGTTTTCACCTGGTCTTCCCTGACCTGGTCTCATTGAAGTCAAGGGATGTTCTCAAATTCCATTTTTCTAGCCAAGATTACACCACAACTGGGCATCCATAGTGGACTATACCCGCAGTCTTCTATACTGCATGACTGTCTGCTTTTGTAAAGCATTACAATAAATCTTGTATGTTTATGAATCTGGAAAAGATAAATGGTACAGGAGCCAAGATTCAAGCAATTGCAAAGGTGCATGAACAATGTTCTTCTTTCCCACAAGTTGACCTATTTCTTCCCCTATAAACATATGGAAACAGAATGATTTTTGAAAGCAACAAAAGAAAATATTACACTGATCAAGAGGTTTTAATAACCTATAAAACCAATTATTAATATATTTGTAAATATAAATATATCTTTTAATAATATATCAATTATAAAACCCCAGCCTTAAATTATTTAATGATAAACTGAGAATGCGCTAACAAAAATATTCAAGAACATCCATATGGATTTTGAACAATCAGACAGCTGCAATTGTCTTTCAGTGAGTTTATAAAATTGTTGATATTAAATATGTGCTAGATTGTTTTCTTTCTTTTCCTATTTTTGTCATGGTCCTCTGACTCAAATGAATCTAGGAGAGTCACTCAAAAAAATTTTTTTCCAGTGAGAGTTAAAACAGTTTTTATGCAATCCCAGAAATAGAAAGATCATATTGAATACACTTCTAAGAAAAGAAAGAAGAAAGAATATTATGTTTTAGAATCTTTCAGGAAAATGAAAAATATATAAAATCTGCTGACAACATCAAGTAATTTTTTACTACAACTGATTTTTTTTTTTCTGGAGACGGTAGTGCAACAACATTTCATTTGGCTTGACTCGTCCATTGGCTTCACTAACCCCTACCCAATATTATTTGGAAGCAAAACTTCAGAAAGAGAGTAAAAGGAAGAAATGTGTAGTAACTGTTGCCCATTTCTGCTCTCAGCTTCCAGAGAAACATTGAGCCACCACATTTAATGGTTCTTGATGAACATCTTTTTCTATGAAGTTGCCTAACTGCATTTTAACTCACATAGACTTTTGAAATGTAAAACATCCTGTAGCAGTGAGTGTCAGGTTTGTAGGGGAGAGGTGATTTCTTTTTTTTTAAGCTATGTATACTTCAAAGAAGTAGTTGAAAGACATGGACAAGATATGCTTCTGAGTAGAGTACAAGAAGAGACTTTTACTTACAGAGAAATACAAATATAAACTTAACTAAAAAGTTAAATTGTTACGCCTTTTAGAAGGAACAGAGAAGTAGTTTGCTACCAAGTAGATCAGGAAGACAAGAGGAGCTACTCACAGATGTGCATCTTGATCCACCTTCACTCCCTTTATTATTTTTCCTTTTGTTTCTTCATCAAAAAATTATGATCAAACCAAAATCTTTTTACACTTTTATTTATTATTTATTAAACTGTAGTTGTGATGACCTTTTTTTTTTCTTTTTTTTTTTTTTTCTTTCTTTCCCAGTAGTAACTGCAACTGGGGAGAAGATAATGAACTTTGTTCTGCCTTAGCTTGTTTATCATTACGGGAACATCATGTTCACAGAGCTGTTCCTTAAGTATTCTTTTCATAATTTCTTTCTCATTTGGCCTCACTCTTGTGTATAAGTCTTTGGGTTAGTGAGTGTGATTTGGAAAGATGTTTGTATGCATTCTATATCATCCACTTTCTTAAAATCTTTACTACAATCAACAGAAGTTGCAGCTTGCCAAGGTACCTTCTTGGATTTGTTGTTGAAGAGTTTGTCTTGTGCAAAGGGAAGAAATGGCTGAGCAGGATTAAAAAATTTTGATCCATGCATTCTTATGCAATTTAGGTCCTTAAATTGGAGTTATATTTTTAAATAAGAAACTACTAACTTCATCAGGCTTTTTAGAAAAAACAAAACAAGAACACAATGTCTTCCACTCCCCAGAGAAAAAGGAAGAGGTGAAAATATCGGGTAGAGCAGAGTTACAGAAGAATGTACGTATGCCTAGCTAGAGTTACTTCCAAATTAAGCCAGCGACATCAGAGTTGTAAGTGACCTTGGCCTGTTTGTGACAAGAAAGTGTTGGAGTCAACAGCTTGTACAGACAACTGACAAATAAGCACTAGCACTGCTGTACTTCACAGAGGGTAAAAGTTGGTCAGATATGCTAAGAAACATGAGTCCAAAGAGAGGCTGACAGGGCAATCCATCATTTTAGGAACTTTTTCTTCTTCTCTCTGGCTAGACATGGAAGACCTTTGATGTGCAAAACTCCCCAGTACATATTGCAATTTTTCCTTCTGATCTTTCAGAAGGGACCCCAGATTGCTTTTGTTGCTTCCAGAACTTGTGTTAAATATCCCCTTGCTTACGTGCTACTTTTGAGAACTCTTTGCCTTCAATTCCTCAGGTAGGTACTGAAGGAACACATGGTGAAGAGTCAGAAACAAGAACAGCAGAGGCATCCTTGCATTATTTTGTCTCCTTTTGGTTCAGTTGTACGGTCTCTTCAGCAACTAACTGAAGAGTCTGTATTATCATGTAGAAGAAAAGCAGACATCATTGGGTGGCTTGCTACCACAAAGAAATTGACAAATTATAAATCATTAACAATACTTTAGACAATGTCAAGGGATACATCTATTTCTTTGTCTTTCCCCCTCCTCCTCCTCCCCCCAGCTGTATGTCAAATAACCTGTAGTTTACATGACAAACCACTGGCACAAACTGCTTTTGAGTGAATTTTGAAAAGTAATGAGATGTACTGTTATTTAATTTCCTGAAACAGGATGGAGATAAGCAAAGCCGAATGTCTTGCTTACATTTAATAAGACATGGAAGAGCAAAAAGCAAGTAAGGTAGAAAAACAACTTCCTATTCAAGTTCATGTATTACCAGACTTGAATAAAATACTTGAATACATATGGTGGGTGATAAAAACAGAGAACTTGTGAACTCTGCAAACTTCAGAAGATTAACATCATGAATCTGAATCCACAAGAACTTCTGCAGTAGACCACTTCCTGTTTCCTAAGACTTGCTTAATCCTAGATATTGTTTCCAGAAACTTGTGTGTATCCCACAGAGTTTTGGAAGACAGTTTCACATGCTGCCTGCTCAGGTATCTGCTGCCTAGATTTATCACTCAAGCAACGGTTTGATGCCACCAACTAGGCAGTGTACATCAAGTAAAATGATATGAGTTAGATTTCAGTCCAGATGAGAATGTGTTTACTCTCTTTGGCATACAGTGACATCATTTTAAATTCAACTCTATTCCTTTTGCTATATTAGAACACATTGACTGAAAGATAAAGCATAAAAAAAACCAACAAACCTTTACTCCCCTATTTGTCAGATGGTGAATCCCAACAATCTGATGCTTATTAAGAATCATGATAGCTGCTAAGATGCTGGTCAATGGCAGAAAAAATGCTTAAGACTACTGAAAAGATTAAGAGTTCCAGTTCTGTGTTCTCTGTTAGTCAGGCTCAAGTATTTAGCCTTCATGTAAACTGCAGGGAATTTCCAGTGTTTGAACTATTTTTGTCACATTGAATTTTTAATACAGTTTAACTTCATTTTTAGCAAAAAAACATGAAAATGCACAAAGAATTCTTTGAAGGAAAACATGAGCCTGGAACAAAAAGTCATCATGACTTTTCAGCCAACAGTATTTTTCCACTTGTTCTATGTGTCAGGCCTTTGGTGTATCACTTGGTGATAAACACTTGCTTACACCCATCTTGGCTGTGTTACATCAGCTCTCAGCCAAGTACTAGTGTTCCTGGTTATCTGGAGAAGTCCCAGAGGATTAGAGGCTTGGAGGCTTGCCGATGTGTCAGCCTGACCTCAGTACCAGGGAAAGTTATGGAGCAAATCATCTTGGGAGAGATCACACAGCACGGCATGGGGATCAGGCCCAGCCAGCACAGGTTCATGAAAGGCAGGTCGTGCTTGAGCAGTCTCATCTCTGTCTATGTCTAGGTGACCAGACTGGTAGGCAAGGAAAAGACTGTTGATGTAGTCTACCTAGACTTCCGAAAAAAAGCCTTAGACATGGTCTCTCACAGTATTCTTCCGGGAAAACTGGCTGCCTGTGGCCTGGACAGGAATACTCTTCTTTGGGTAAGGAACTGGCTAGAGGACCATGCACAACAGGTAGCCCAACAGGTAGCAGCTAATGGAGTTAAGTCCTGCTGGCAATCTATTACAAATGGTATCCCCCAGGATCGGTACCAGGGCCCATCTTATTTAGTATCTTTATTGATGATCTAAATGAAGGGATTGAGTGTACCCTCAGTAAGTTTGCAGATGACAACAAGTTGAGTGGTGGTGCCGATCTGCCTGAGGGGAGGGAGACCCTTCAGAGGGCTCTAGATAAGCTAGATTGATGGGCTGAAGTGAATGGGATGAGGTTCAACGAGGCTAAGTGCTGGGTCCTGCACTTTGGCCACAATAATCCCATGCAGAGCTATAGGCTTGGGGCTGAGAGGCTGGGTGACTGTGAAGAGGAAAGGGAAATTGGAGTATTGGCTGCTGCTTGGCTGCACATGAGCCAACAGTGTGCCCAGGTGGCCAAGAGGGCCAATGTCATCCTAGCCTACATTAGAAATAGTGCGACCAGCACAAGCAGGGAGGTAATCATCCCCCTGTACTCAGCACTGGTGAGGCCACACTTTAAGTACTGTGTTCAGTTTTGGGCCCCTCACTGCAAGAAAGACATTGAGGCCCTGGAACGTGTCCAGAGAAGGGCACCAAAACTGGTGAGGGGCCTGGAGCACAGATCTTATGAGGAGTGGCTGAGGGAGCTGGGATTATTTAGTGTGGAGAAGAGGAGGCTCAGAGCCTCACTGTACTCTACAACTTCCTGAAGGGAGGTTGTGTTGAAGAGGATTTTGGCCTCTTCTCCAAGAAACAGGACCTGGGGAAATGGCCACATGGAGATTTGGAAAATGACCAGAGGAGATTTAGATTAGATATAAGGAAAAAAAATGTCTCTCAGAGAGTGGTCAGGCACTGGAATGGCCTGCCAAGGGAGGTGGTGGAGTAGCCATCCATGGCAGTGTTTAAGAGGTATCCACATGAGGAGCTACAAGATGTGGTTTAGTGACTTGTGGTAGCAATGGCATTGGGGGACGGTTGGACTAGATGATCTTGAAGGTCCTTTCCAACCTTGTGATTCCCTGATGATTCCATGATTCTAACAAGCATTACAATGCTGAGATCCCTAAGCTGCTGTCATGTAGCACCAGAAGTAGAGTGGCTGTATCAGCAAGGCAGAGAGATAGATCTAGTTGGGTCTTGCAACACATTAGTCACACTTTTTGATTCCAGGACCTAAGATTATGCAGACGTTGCTTGCTGCTTCTCTGTTTTCCCTGTATCTGTGTTAATAAAGAATCCTGGATTCTTAAATTTCTCATCTTCATGTTTATAATGATAGCTCTGAGGAATTGTGATATCCTTCCAGGCTCTGACTTACAAAAATAAAATTGTTTCATATTTTCCTTATAACTTCAACTTTTTGCCTTTGTAATTAAGTCTTCACCTCCCTTGTTTTCTTGCTAAAATTAACATACTGGCTTTTGTTTATGTCTTCTTACTCTTAGTATACAATTATATGTATGTCTCAGGAAAACACCTGTTTACCTTATTCACCAAAACCAATAATCTTTCCTGTCTTTTCTAAGGGGAACTGTCATAACCAACTGGGATTATAGTAATGACATCTGCATTGGACAGGTGCAATATGCCAATTAAAATATAAACAAACACAAAAGGCTTAGATTCACTCGAGCAGTTCAATTTTTTTTTTATCAATCCTAAAGTCAATTTGCAATTAATTTAATACTAAAGCAGAAATGACAGATGATCTAATTGTTAATTTGGTACAATTTTAGAAAGACATTAGAGTAACATTTTGGAGAACTGTTGCAAATAATTGCTCAGGTGTTCAGAACATATTTCATTCCCCCTGCTGTGCAAGGACTTCTGTTCCTGGGTTTTCTTTCAGTGGTTCCCCCAGAAGTGGGATTAAAAGTAGAAACTTAATGATAATGAATTGAATTGTTCACATCTAAAGGGGGCTGATTGGCAGGATGCCGAAGACAAAGAGATCCCTGACGATGGTTGAAAAAAACAAAAGTAATTGGATTACACAAAGAAAATAAGATAAACATTCATTAAAATTAGAGTAACAGGCTGTGATTAATGAGCATATACAAGTGCAAGCAACGCATATTCTTTAAGCTCTGCTAGGCCTACATCCAGTGGTATAATTAATAAGTTTTAATTGTTTAGTAAGTAATTGTTATGCACTTTCCAGTTCAAAAGAACTGAACTAGTTTTCTCTAACCTGATTTTATCTTGATTACTATGGAGTCATCAAAGGTATTATAATTGGTAATTAATTTTACCCCTTCCTTCTTTTGGCTGTAAATTTTGACTTAAATTGTTTTGCTAGGGAAATTCATTACCAAACTTTAAGAACTCACTGTGGAAGAAAATTCTGTCTGTCCATTCTGACCTTTCCAGTATAGGAAGAGTTTCACATCTGGAAGTCAGAATGTTTATAGTTGGTGAAAATAGTTACTTTTGAACAAGGTGTAAACTTTAGCTTTTCTGATTGCATAAGCTGGTTGAGCAAGATTGAGAGAATGTCTGATGTCTAAAGTAGGAAATAAAATCAATCAAAAGTATAGTTTTGAGTCTCGCTTAAGGATTAAGGACACCTGTGATATTTTGGGAAGTTTTGAGTATGTTTTGATTGCTATGGAAACATAGATGCAAGCCCAACCATTGAAAGCACGAACAAAGCTAGCTGAAAATTCTCTGCCCTCTGATTCCAAAATCTCTAATAACATGGTCCCTGAGCTCTTAGCTGTGAACAAGAAAGTGGTTGTGGTGTCTGTATATCTACAATGCTCAGGAACAGGGACCTTTATAGGGGCGTTATTTGATTTGTCTTTCATAAGCTTCCCACCTGAATTTTCAGGTCCTCTATGTAAATGCTGTACCCCTCTGGATATTCAAAATCAGTGATAAGCAATAATGTCAACAGTGACATCACTCAGTGCTGTCAATACTATTGCTCTTTTGTGTGTGCATGAATGACAGTGGAAACCAAAACACGGCCAGAAACAAAGACTGTAAAGCTGTGGAAACACAATTGAATGTCACTGGAGCCCAAGTTCTTTCCCCTTCAATTTTGTCAGTTGAAGAAAAGAGGGAAGCCAGAAGTAGATACAATGCATATCAACTCCTGGTTATATGGCTGGTACGGGTACGAGGGTTTTGAGTTTTATGACAGTGGGAATTTATGAAGATTATAACCTGTTAGGGAGGGATGGAATCCATCTGACTAGAAGACATAGGGCAATCTTAGGCAGCAGGCTGGCTAACCCAGTCAGGCAAGCTTTAACACTAAGAACACTGGGGGTGAGGAGTCCAAAAAGGCAATATTCACAACACTGCAACTGGTAATAAATAAGGTCAAACGGAAGAGAAACAAATATTTCTTAGCTTCTTCCCAAGACATTAACAGTAATACTATCCACCTTAAGTGTCATGGGGGATCGTTTAGCATCTCTCTAGGAATATGTCCATTCTCTGTTCCCTTTTCTTCTCTGAAGTGCCTGTATACCAGTGCAGGCAGAATGCAGAACATTAAGAATTAGAAATCTATGTGTAGTCACAGGGCCACAATCTCACTGCAATAATGGAGATGTGGTAGGACAGGTCATGTGATGGCAATGTGCCCTTTTGGAAACACAAATCAACAAGTGGAGTTGCTCTTTATGTGAGAAAGCAACTGGAATATATCAAGTTCTGTCTAAGGAAGAATGATGAATGAGTGAAGAGCTGATGTGTAGGATTATAGGGCAGATTAATATGGATTATGTTGCTGTGGGAGTTCATCCTTAAGAGCAATAAATTATGCAAAGATATCAAGAAACTCACATGGAAAAGCAAGAAGCTCATGGAAAAAACTCAAAGATTACTGAATGTGGAAAAGAGGCCTGTCCACATGAAAAGAATACAAGAACACCATCAGCACATACAGGGATGTGATGAGGAAAGCTGAGGGCCACTGAGAATTAAGTCTGGTGGGGGAGGTCAAGGACAAGAAGAAAGGCTTCTTTAATTATATCAGTAGGAAAACATGGAGAAGATGTGGACCCACTGCTGAATGACGTGGGTGCCCTGGTAACACAGAACACTGAGAAGGCAGAGCTACTGAACATTTTCTCTGCTTCAGTCTTTACTGCTAAGACTGCCTCTCAGGAATCCCAGACCCTGGGTTTAGGAGAGAGTATGGGGAAAGTATGACTTCTCCTTGGTCATGGAGGATCTGGTCAAAAATCATCTAAGCAAAATTGACACTAAAAGCCATGGGCCCCAATGGGATGCATCTGTGAGTGCTAAGGGAGCTGGCATAAGTGGTTGCCAAGCCTCTCTCTACCAGTTTTGAGTAGTCATATAGAATGGGAGAGGTCCCTCAGGGCTGAAGGATAACCAGTGTCACTCCAGTCTTCATAAATGTCATGAAGGTGGATCCAGGAAACTACAGACCAGCCAGTCTCACCGCTGTCCCTGGACAGATGACGGAAGAGCTTATTCTGGATGTCATTTCCAAGTGAAAGAAAAGGTAATCAGGAGCAGTCTGTCAGCATGGATTCACCAAAGGGAATTCATGCTTGGTCAATCCAGTAGGCTTCTCTGATGTCATAACTGGCTGAGTAGATGAAGGAAAGCAGTGGATGCTGTATACCTTGACGTCAGCAAGATTTTTGACATTTTTTCCCTTAAGGTCCTTGTAGGTAAGCTTAGAAATTGTGGGATTGATGAGTGGACAGTAAGGTGTACTGAGAAATGTCTGGCTGGCTGAATCAGGGGTTTTTCATCAGTGGTAGTAATTGCAGACCTGTACCTAGAGGAGTTTCCCAAGAGTTGGCACTGAGTCCAGTCTTGTACAGCATCTTCATCAGTGACCTATATGAAAGGACAGAATGCACCCTCAGCAAGTTTGATGATGATACAAGGCTAGAAGGAGAGACTGACACACCAGATGGCTGTGCTGCCCTCCAGTGAGGCCTCAACAGTCTGGAAAGTTGGGCAGAGAGGAACTCTGTGGAATTAAACAAGGGCAAGTGTATAGTCTTACAGCTGGAGATGAATAACAGCATCTACCAGTACAGCCCAGGGGCTCACTTTCAGAAAGGAGCTCTGCAGAAAAGGACCTGGTGGTTCTGGTGGACAACAGGTTGGCCATGGGCCAGCAGTGTGCCCTTGTGACCAAGAAGGCAGACAGTATCCTGGGCTGCATTAAAAAGAGTGTGGCCAGCAGGTCAAGGAAGATATCCTCTCCATATACTCTGCCCAGGTGAGGCCACATCTGAAGTGCTGTATCCCATTCTGGGATTCTGAGTTCAAAAAAAACCACCAGGGAACTTCTAGAGAGAGTCCAGTCAAAGGATACAAAGATAATTAGGGGCCTGGAGCATTTCCCTTATGAGGAAAAGCTGAGAGACCTGAGACTGTTCAGCCTAGAGAAGACTAAGGGAGGATCTCATCAATACTTATATATATCTAAGGGTCAGAAATCAAGCAGATGGGGCCAGGCTCTTTTCAGCAGTGCCCAGCAGCACAAGGGGCAATGGGGACAAAAACTAGAACATAGGATGTTCCATACAAACATGAGAAATAAATAATTTCCTTTGAGTGTGTCAGAGCACAGAAACAGGCTGTCCAGAAACGTTGTGGAGTCTCCTTCTCTGCAGATATTTAAAACCCACCTGGAAGGTTTCCCATGTAACCTGGGAACCACTTTTAGCAGGTGATCTCCAGAGGTCTCTTCCAATTCCTATGATTCTGTGATTGTGCAATATTATAGTTCCCTAAGGTTTTCTTTCATGAGGTTTTCGTGTCTACTACCAATACTGAACTACTTACTGTACTGACATATCTACTCAGCAGCTTGGCTGTGTGTCTACTGGAAATTTTTAAAGCCTATTTGAAAATGTCTGACTTCTCCCTAATGCTCCTTTAGTAACTGTCATGGTTTAA
>JAPSGF010000023.1:3591948-3663695 GCA_035772895.1 Perdix hodgsoniae | reverse complement strand
CTTTCTTTCTTTCTTTCTTTCTTTCTTTCTTTCTTTCTTTCTTTCTTTCTTTCTTTCTTTCTTTCTTTCTTTCTTTCTTTCTTTCTTTCTTTTCTACAGATGTGAGAAGTGATCTTGTCAATATTAGCAAAGGCACCCTGGAGTAACTGTACACTCTTTTTAACTCAAGCCAGAGACAAACTTTCCTCCCTCCCCATTTCCTTTGCCAACTCTTTCCCTTCCTCTCACCATCTCACTTTCATTCTCAGACATTTCTCTGTTATTCTTATATTCAAAATTGAATTTATATATATTTTTTTCATTTATAATTGCTATCTCATTTTTTTCATTTGTATTATTTTTATTTATATTTTCCTCTGTCTGTTCTGCAGCAGCTGATTCTCACGAACCCGAGTTTCATTCTATGAAACTAGATTTATTTAGTTTAATTAGTTTAGTTTCTATTTTAGATAAATTTGTGAAACACTGAGATCTGAAATAGAATTTATTTCTTTATTTATCAACACCATAAAAATCAATCCAAAAGTCTGGAAAACAGCACACTAGTCATAAAACCAGAGAATAAATTCTGAAACACTTAATCAAAAAAAAAAAAAAAAAAAAAAAGGACCATTAACAATCCTTTGAAAAACAGTAAAAAAATAAAGCAATGGTTTTTCAAAAAAATTGGTCTTCACCTGATAGCCATTTAATTAAACTGATCACAAAATGATTTTGTTTGGAAGGGACCTTAAAGATCTTCCAGTTCCAACCCCTGCCATGGGAAGGCCGGTCTCCTGCCAGCTCAGCCACCGACTGCTCCATTCAACTTGGCCTTGAGTGCCTCGAGGGATGGGGCATTACATCTTCTCTGGGTAGCCTGTTCCATTGTCTCACCACTGTGAATTTTCATGAACTTTTACTACCTTTCAAGCTTCTGACAAGTACTGGAGAAAGGATATTGTGCTTAACAGGATCCTGATATGATCATCTTGCAATTGTATACTGTGTGGATCTTATCACCTCAGTTTATGAGCTTAAATGCTGTGTCACTTAACTGGACAATAATTAGGTGTATTATGAAGTAGAAATAGTACATATTAGAACTCTAAATGAGAAAAACTTTGTTCTCTGTTATATATTCCAACTCTGGTAAGGATGTATGCCTTTCAGTCACTAGCAGAGAACCTCACTATGTGGGGGAAACAGACAGAATGATATGATGAGCATTTTGTATAAAAAAGCTTGTCCTCCTCTTGTCCCCTCACAGCTCCTGTTAAAGCTCAGCTCACTGTGCACAAAAGAATGAAAGATTCATGAACTGAAAGCACAGAAAGGGAAGAACAAGGCTCTGTAATAGTGACAGGCAGCATAATATGTATTACAGCATAAATAAATCCAACATCAATCTACACCCACGTCTTCACAGGTTCGTATTGCCTCACACCTCTCGTTGCTGGATGGATTTTTACTTAAGCACAGCTTTTGGGCTTTGCCAGAGCCCTTGAAGCAGCAAGAATGTACTAAAAACAGGAGTTACACAACACACTGCTCCCACTTCTATCCACCTTTTACCCTGTCATAATATTTGATTTAATGTCATTGCATACAGTAGTACCATGATGTATTTTTGTTAGCCTGAAAAATCCAAATGGCATCTATCATCCATTTGCTGTTATTTAGTCCTTAAACTACTCAAGATATCTAAAAGTAGAGACTTAATTCTTATTATTTTATCTTTATAGTTCTATAATTAATTTGTTTTAATAAGGCCAGTAGCAAGTAAGCTTTAGTCTTTATATTTAAGTAGCCCTGGAAAAATAAATCAGGCATTCCTGTTCTATAAAACATTTGGTTGTCACAGAGGCAGGTATTCAAGTTACAATTGTATTGCTCTTTAAGTGAAATAGACTAGAAACATCCTGCCATATAGCAGCTTGTGTTTCTTACCCAATGAAAAGCCTGGACATTAATTCCTCCAAAGCTTTTGTTTATGGGGTCATCAAAGATTCTGGGATGGAAGGATCTAGCTTGTCCTCGCACAAAGATGTTGAAAAATCTGTTCAAGTGTTATCACAATGGGACCCCCACACTTCTAGTTCTCTCAGCTTATCTCCCCCATACATCTACTCCTCAGCCCGTTTCTTCAGGGAAGGCTAGTAAGAATAGAAGTGTGTTCTGAACCAAATAAATAAGAAATAGAATGATAGCAGAAAACAAACATAATTAGGCTGAAAATTTATTATATTCACCTTTTAAAAAAATAAATAAATTGTGAACAGATTTCTGTAGAGGGTTGAAAAGCAAGAATCACTGGAGCATTTTTATGGCAACACAGAACTTCACATCTTCAATAATTTGGCATTGCTATAGGTGCCAAATAACCAGATTCTTTTATTACTGCTATTTATTTGATATATTTACTACCCATAAACTTATCCTAAGAAAACAATATAATGCTTTGAAGTAGTCACTGGTGGTATGTATGTAAATGATTTTGATAGATCTTTTATTTCAGATACTTAGAAGATAAGAAAGCTCTTTGGGAATAAACAGATGCTTTACAGAATAGCATCTTTATTTTATTTATGTAGAGTTGAGTATAAGAATTGATAGCACAGTTTCAGTTAGTGTAAAAAACTGATATTTTTATTATATTTAAATGATTACTGTCTATATTTTGACAATTTCCTTCTTCCAGAT
Source organism: Perdix hodgsoniae (assembly GCA_035772895.1). NCBI lineage: Eukaryota > Metazoa > Chordata > Aves > Galliformes > Phasianidae > Perdix > Perdix hodgsoniae. Next base: position 3,661,013 of record JAPSGF010000023.1, on the reverse strand, counting down.
TATCATTTCTTATTGGGATGCATCCTCTTCACTGAATTTCTTTCTTAGGCACAAAGAACCATATAGTTATCACAATAATAATTATCTAGTAGTTCTAGGTGCAAGAAGATTTGTGCAATATACATTGGAAAAAATAGTGCAGCAATTATTAATCAAAATAAATTGCTGAAATAAAATACAAGCATATTTCTGTCCTAAACAAACGTCCCATGTGACAGTTTCATTATATTAAAAAAAAAAGTGGGACTTCCATGCAGTATGATACAAATCATAGCTTTGTTTAGGGAAGACTTTGGAGTAGTGAATTGCAATCTTTTTTTAACTATCATTATTCTTGTGAGACATAAATGTCCTGGAGTGCTTCAGAGGCTTAAATTTACAGCTTCTTCCTCTTCAAAAATTATAAGTTTTGTTTATTTTTCCTTTGAAAACATAATAATGCTCTTAACTTAATTATATTTTGCTACTGTCACAGAGAACACTTCTAGGAATTAATACTAACCTTTTGCAGAGAGGAGCCAGATGCTTCTAATTTGTGCAAGTTGTCTGTAAATGCACAGAAATGTGCAGTATTCATTGTACCTAATGTAAGGTAGAGTGCCTAAATTACAGGTACACATTAGCCGGAAAGTATTATGAGGTAATTTTTTCTCTAGTAACTAACCAAAAATTTCTTCCACAGAAAATTCTGATGGTGCCTCATACTGCAACCCCAAGGAATTTTTATTGTGATGTCTATCATAAATTATTTACTCCTATGACTTGCCCATTCCAGACAAATGTGTTATAAGATATCCACACAAAACAAGAGTGTTATATGGACAAGTCGCTATATGGAACAGAAGTGTTTAAGTGGAACAGGACTTGGTGGGCCTTGCTGCCCTACTTCTTTATGCTTAGCCTGGGCAAATGGAGAAGACAGGACCCCAATTCTCCCCAGATATCTTCCAGCCCATCAGACTGCTTAGTTACCAACATATCTATGCCTTCTCATGTTGCCTTTTTCTTCTCCTCTCAAAGAAGAGTTGTTACTTTAGTTAGGTTCCAAAAACACCTTTCAGGACTTCTGTCAAGGTATATATTAATAAGGTGATGGAAATCAAATATTGGAGAAGAAATCTAAAACCCACTGGACTTTTCTGTTTTGGTAACACTGCTGTATATTTATAACTATGGTAAAATGGACCAATTGTAATAATCCCTCAGGTAAGTGAACTTAGGGAAACTTAAATTCCCTGGAGAGAGAAGATAAATTATATATTCACAAGGTTTGTTGTTGGTTGTGGTGGTGGTTTTTTTTTTGTTTGTTTTTTTAAAGAAGTAAAATGTGTAATTCTTCCTTGTTCTGAGCTTCCTTTTATAGAGGGAAGGCCCTCCTCTTGCTGCCTAAATTCACTTCTTTCTTTAGAGAAAATACGTCCTGGCTTCAGAAAGGTGGTCTCTATTTTGACTGAGAATGAGAATGATAAGGGTTGATTTGGTTTGGTCTTCTAATTCCTTTTCCAGAACAGCACAATCAACTGTCAGAAAGCAATACACAGAGAAGTGTTCAGCCCAACAGGTCTTTCCTACAGTCCTTGCCTTGATTTCATTACTGATATTTTTCGTTTTCACAGTTTTCTATGAATCACTTTTTGGGTGATTCTCCTTGTATTCAGGCTGTAAGAGATGGGGCTGTTCAGCCTGGAGGAAAAGGCACCAGGGAGACCAGATAGTGACCTTGTCGTCTCTAAAGGGGAGCTATAAGAAGGAAGGGGACAGACTCTTTAGCAGGGTCTGTTGTGATAGGACAAGGGGAAATGGTTTCAAACTAAAAGATAGGAGAATTAGACTGGGTATAAGGGAAAAGATTACAATGAGGGTGGTGAGGCACTGGAACAGACTGCTCAGAGATGTGATGGATGCCACATCCCTGAAAACATTCAGGCGTAGGCTGGACAGGACTCTGAGCACATTGATCTGCTGTAGGTGTCCCTGTTCATTGTGGGAGAGTTGGAGTAGGTACATTTTAAGATCCCTTCCAGCCTGAATGATTCTAAGATTCTATGAATCTATGCTTTTGATCTTTGTCGATGTAAGAGGATTTGCAGTCTTACCTTTAGACTAATGCAAACACTGTTTTGACAGGTATGAAAAAGAACATAGGAGTGCTATTTTTTGCGTATGTACCTTGACACTTCAGGCTTCAGATTATTTCAGGAAACTGCAAGAATCTTTTCAAAATGAAAATAGTAAAAATCCTGACATGGATAAATAAGTAAGCATGGGAAATTGTTTGTTTGTTTATTTGTCTATTTTTTTTTTCCAACAGAAAAAAAATCTCAGCAGAAAATAAAATCCTTACTGAAAAAATTTGGTGGTATTCATTTTCAATCGGGAGGAAGGTAGAATCCTGGGAAGGATTATAAAACAACTCATCTGGTTCTTTGATTTTTAATCAGATCATTATCCTGACATTCTTTTCTTTTTCTTATTAATCTTTACCACACCCTCACACTTTTCCAGTCTTGCCTCTTTCTTTTTGTTTAGAAGCACCTTACACTATCTGTGAAAACAAGTCTATGTTTACACATTTGAAAGACATTAAACTTAAAGAAATTTCATTATCCAGTGTTTACAATTCAAGAAGCTAGGCAGCCTTTAAATTTGTATGAGCAGCATATGGGTGGATCCTCTCCCCAAGGTTTTGTTGTTTTTTTTTTTCTTTTTAATTCGTTTGGTGCATAATCTGTGTTTAGAATTACTGCTTTGATACTGAACACAATAAGAGCTCACTGAAAAATTAAATAACCACATCTGTAAAAAAACTGTAAATACTTCCAGTTTAAAAACAAACAACAAAACCAGATTGCATGCTACATTTTTATAAAAAAGGAATATAACTCTACAGAATATTCAGCCTTATAATCAATAAACATAACATTCCATTGTGTTTTACGGACCTTCATTTGTCTTTACATTTTAACATTTTACTTGTGAGCATTATTGGCTGGATGGCATGAAGGTCATTTTATGGAAAGTACACCTATCAGATATGACAAAGCTAACATGCTACCAGTGTATTTAAGTTTCAAGGAAAATGCTAGAATAAGCTACTACAGAGTAAAAAATTTGAATTGCATTATCTTTCACAAATATCAGTTTTGGTAGAAAATAAACCATTATTATCAGATTTTTTCTATGTAGTATTACTTTTGTCAAACCCGGTATTCATAATTTCAATTACAGAATGAGATTTTTTTCCACGTTTTCAGCATTAGAGCAAGGGCATAAGTTTGCAAGAGGAGCTGCTACTTCTCAGATATTTTATCTAAAACCAATGATGATGTTTTTGGAGAGGGGGAGCTGGAGTTTGTTTTTAACATGCAAGTCTCTTTAAGCATGTCAGCATTAGGAAACTAAGCAGCTTTTGTTGAAATCTCGGCACTGAACACAGCCAGTTTAGTATCAGAATCTGAAGAACTCTCTATTCAGGCCAGATGCTTGCAACATCTCTGAAGGTTCTTTGATTAATTGAGGTGAAACCACCCTGTATAACAGGGTCAGCACACACAAGCTTTCATTATTTTCTTCATTTACATCAATTAGAATTATAGAAGGCCTGGGGCTACTCCTGACTTCTAAAAACATGATCTACTCCTAGGTGATGTCTAAATAGAGCACTGGAAAGACTACATCATATTTCATTAACAAAACTTATTTCTTTCATTGATGATAGTAAGAATTATACCAGTTATATTGCTAAAGAAAGACATTAACATATATTACCCAAGGTGGTCAGACTCAGGAGAACTGGAGCTTGACATATATCACAACAATCAATCTAAAGATAACAAGTTTAATTTTGTATGACTCCAGTCAAGAAAGAAAGAGCATAAACTTCAACAGATTTTGTGATTTCAGTATTCTCTTTATCACAACTTAAGTGGTGTGCAATCCAGTGCTTTGTATTATAACTCAAGTAGGAAATATCTTTGACATATTAAAATTAAAAAAAAAAAAAAAGAAGTGAAGAAAAGACCAGCTCTTCTACCTTGAAAGATAGATAAGGGGAGTAAGTCTACCATTCATGGAGGTAACATAGCATCTCACATGTCAGAATTAAGAAAGGTATTCCAGAAGTAATCCAAAAGAAGCATGATGTTGATAATACTGAAATTTCCTATGATCTGGTATGTAATAGCAAATATATCTCCTGCAAGTGTGCTCATGATGGAATCAATGCCACAGTTTCTCTTTCTTGGTGTAAGATATTGGTAGTCACTGTAGTCACTGTGGCATTGTCCAGCAATGAAAAAATTGAGGGTTTTATCAACATGGATATCTCAATACTGTGGCAACATTATTATTTCAAATGTGACTTTTTGTACAAATTTTAATAACATAATTTTAAATAGTAGAATAATATGATTTGTTACCTAAATGTTGACTCTGGGTTATGACTCTAAATCCGCTCACTTAATGGTGTGAACTTGCTTCCACTCACTCTGTGTTACTTTTCCCATTTCCTTTCCATGATCCTGTAACAGTCTCAATATTAGGTCACGTATCATATTAATGCTACAAATAGAAACTGAAATAATAGAAATGGAGTTGTGGAATAAGTTTTCCATTTCTCCTACCTGAAGTAAATTGTATAGATAATGGCTGATATTATGAATCCAGAAGTCATTAACATGTTCTGTCTTTTTCTCCTTTTCTTTATCCTTTATGGTTTAAAACCCAACATTACTTTTTAAAAGTACCTGCCACACATTGTGGGAAGCAATAGATAATCTGCTTTTAACCTTACTAATAGTATAACTGTATTATGCTTGAATTCAAGCTAGGTCACAATTTGTGGAATAAAGAAGTTTTCTAGGTCTTCTCTCAACATTTAGAACTTATTAAAGTACCAGGAATTAGTTGCTAACAAGACACCTAGATGCTTAGCTGTCTAGACATAGATTTTTAATATGATTCAAAGAAAATTTGATTGAAAGAAAAGGAAAAAAGAACAGAAAAGAGAAAAAAAAAAGATAATTAAAATGTTATATTCATTAAAAAGAAAAGACACAGGAAAAGTAAAGACTCAATCAGACAGTAATGGGTTGATGCAGTTATCTCAGTTGTTGTTTAAGACCATTAGTGATGGGTCTTTTAAGCCATTAGAAGTCTTTTCCTACTTCTGTTAGCACAAAGGTTTTTCTTACTAATTTGTAGATCTTGTTCACTCTCTACTTTGTTCAGCATTAAATTTTCTTCCAATTGCATGAGAAAACTTAAGAAACTGAGGAGCTCAGATTCTAGTTCTTCACAAGAACCTACTCAAATATTGCCATTCAGAAGATTTTTTTTTATAGTAAGCACATTTGATGCGGTAACTAGTATAGATCTCAGCACTTTACCAAACAAAGTCACGTCTGGACTCGCAAGCAGTTTTCTGCTCTGAGCATCTTGTGAATTACTCTGACTTATGAGCTTACTTTTAGGAGCTGTAATTAGCGAAGTGCTAAGGAAGGACAGAATATAAACTGCCTGGAAGCTTTGAGTATGATAAATCTCAGATGTTTTGTTGTTCCCAATTTCTCTTCAAGTTTGAGATGAACCAAATGTGGAAAATACATATTATAGACGGTGTTTAAATATTGGATGCTAAGTGGATGGGTAGGCTTCTTATTCCACCTAAACCTGCACAGAGGTTGCCCTCAGAATGTAGAACACTTTTTTCATAACTACTCTATGAACAGCAGATAGTTTAAACAAATAATTATAAAATTGCTGTTAAATACTGAAGCAGTAATGACCGTCACAGGGTACATTTTCTTAATTTACAGGAGTTCAACTCTAGTTCAAATCTAGACCCCAATTCACAGAACTTAGTGCATTTTACCTTGCTGCATTTGTGTTCCATCTTCACACTTTCCAACATCTTTAGCAAAATGATATTCAAATTTACAAATAAATCTAAATACTTTGTATCAGAACCGTAGTAGAGACTTTATATGAAATTCCTCAGTGGTAACAAACACTACAGTACTTTTTGCAAGCTAGGCAGATATAATAAAAGCACGCTTCATTATATGTAGAAAGTATTGCATTTCTAACTCCATGTAGTCTTGAGGGTTTAGAGAGGGGAAATTTCTGCCATAGATTCAAGGTATATGAAATTATGTGTTGTAGTAGGCGACAATTATGGCAGCACCTTTGCTCCATCAGATACTCTGGGTTCAACTCCTTTTCATGAAGCTGCAAAGGATTTATTTTCACACAGAACTCTGCCTTGAATTGATATTATCATGATTCTTGTAATTTTAGTTTCTCTTTCTATCTGATATGATATGTTAGATGTTGACAGTAACTTTGAACATATGTTTATTCTGTAGATTTTGACAGAGTACTGTTATTTCCTGTATAATAACAGTTTCAATTTCCTGTTCACCATTTTACTTTTTCATACAGTGATCATAGAATAAAATCTTCAGGGAAGACTGAATATGGTTTAATCTGTAAGGATGGCTGATTAATGAAATGATTAAACCTATTCATCGTACACATCAGATAATGTTGAAATAATTACACGTTCCTCTTCCTGTTGCATAGATAGTTTCATGACTACCAAAAATAAGAGAATCTATTTAAGATGCTTCTGAGTTTCTAAAAAATTGCAAACTAACTTAATAGAGGAGAACAATTAAGACTGCAAAAATTTCAACCAATCTTTGCCTATTAAATGATTTTGGAAATAGTACAAAGTTGATTTTTGTGGCTACTATAGTTTTAGACTGTTATTCATTCTATTTTTTTTTTCCACATTTCTCTTTTGTTAAAAGTTTTCTTCTGCCAACAGTTAACACTACAAAAACAGATTAGTCCAGATTGTCATCTGTTATGACCTAAAGTAGGTCCACTGATAATACTGAAGTAATTTAGACAGAAAGAGCAACAACAAAAGTAGGAAGCAGTGCCATACACTAACAGTGGGTGTCATGGATGCTAATGTCAACTCTCTATATAGAAATCTTCTTTGGTCTAGGCTTGTGTAGTCTAGTGGACTGAACCCTCATGGGCAGGTAAAGCACAGTCAGGTTCCCTTTTGAAGCATGGCTTATTTTTCAGTTCCATCTAAAATTAGCAGTTTATATCTGTGGCCACTCCTCAGTGTGCACAAAAACACACCATAAAAATGCAATTAGAAGGATACAAAAAGAAAAAATCACTTATGGACCAAATTATGCTTGCCAGCACAGATCCACCTCATATAATTCCAGAGAACATCTCTGATACAATTCTGAAGAATAGAATCATAGAATCATGGGAAGATTTAAATTAGAAGAGACCTTAGAAACAACTCCCTGATAAAGAGTACTTCTTCAGCTTTCCTACAGGCACCCCTTAATTACTGGAAAGTCACTATGATGTCTCCTTGGAGCCTTCTCTTCTGCAGGCTGATCAACCTCCCTTATCCTCTATTCATGCTCTAGCCCTCTGTTCATTGTCATGACCCTCCTATGGACCCACTCCAACAGATGCACATCCTTCTTATGCTTCTTATGCTTGGACCCCAGAGCTTAATGCAGTACTCCAGGTGAGGTCTCACAGGAAGAGAGTAGATGGGGAGAATCACCAAATCACCTCTTTTCACCTGCTGGCCATACTTCTTTTGATGCAGTCCAGGATAAAGATCTTGAGCTGCAAATGCACATTGCTGAGGCATGCTGAGTTTTTCACCAAATAGCACCCTTGGGTCCTTCTTCTCAAGGCTGCTCTCAGTCTGTTTCCCATGCAGTTTGTATTTTTGCTAGGAATAATGCCACCATATCTGCAGGACCTTGCAATTGGACCTGTTGAATTTCATGAGATATGCATGGGCCCACTTCTTTGATAGGCATGGGCCTATCAAAGTCTCTCTGGATGACATTTCTTTCCTCCATTGTGTTAGCCAAAAACACTCAGTTTGGTGTCATGAGCAGACTTGCTGATAATGCATTCAGTCTTATTGTCCTTGTCACCAACAAATATATTAAATAACATCAGCCCCAATAATGGTATCTGAAAAACAAATTTTCATTGTCCCTGTTTGGACATCGAGCCATTGACCACTATATATATATATATATATATATATAAAATACCTATATTATAAATATATATATATAATACCTATACTATAAATATATATATATATAATACCTAAAGGGAGCCTATAGAGGGGAGGGGAATCAACTCTTTCAAAGGGTAGATAACTGCAGGACAAGGTTAAAAGGTTTTAAGTTGAGGGAGGGGAGATTTAGGTAGGAAATCAGGGTGAAATTCATTACTGTGAGAGTGGTGAGGTACTGGAACACGCTGCCCAGAGAGGCTGTGGATGCCCCATCCCTGGAAGTGTTCAAGGCCACACTGGATGGGGCCCTGGGCAGCCTGGTCTAGTATTAAATGTGGAGGTTGGTGGCCCTGCATGTGGCAGGGGGGTTGGAGCTTCATGATGCTTGAGGTCCCTTCCAACCCTGGCCATTCTGTGATTCTGAGATTCTGTGACCACAGATTCTTAAGTGTGATCATCCAGCCAATTCCTTACCCACTGAGTGGTCCATGCATCAAATCTATGTCTTTCCAATTGAGACACAAGGATGCTGTGTGGGTCATTATCTAATGCTTTGTACAAGTCCAGGTAGATGGTATAAGTTTCCCTTCTGTTATCGACCAAATCAGCAAACTCATTGTAGAAGGAGACTAAAATATTTCAAGCATGATTTGTTATTAATGAAACCATGTTGGCGGTCACCAATCACCTCTTTTTTTCCATGTATATTAGTAGAGGATTCAGGAGGAAATACTCCAGTAAAATACTTCTGTTATACAACCGTATAATTTCTGCAGTTAGGATGTCTGTTAGATCATCTACATAGTAGCATTTGTTCAGTATTTTGGCAGTTTGTCCACCCTGAATTAATTTATTTTAAAAGACTTTACTATGACCATGATTCTTCATTAATCTACTTGACTGTCACATGCTTTAAGATTGTTTCAGGTTTTATGGCACTCATTTAGATCCACAGCCCAGGGCTTTATAGAGATCTTTGTACAGCCACCAATAATATCTCAAATGCACATCTTTTGCCTTGCAACCATGATGAAGCAATTATAAAGCTTGGATTCAAAGTGAAAACCTATTTTCCCCACCTTTGGGATATGACGTGATGATTCAGATATACTATGAGATGTGTGGAAAGATAGTTAGCTGGAAAGATATTGCAGTGAATGTTAATTATGTGTAATTAAGGAAAAAAAGAACTATATGGAGTGAAACATGGAGTTAAAAAGAATAATTCTCCTCTAGGACTTTATTATTGCTCCAATGGAAATGAAAGGAAACATTTCCACTGGGTGCATTTAAAAGTCTCCTACTTCCAAAAAAATGCTTAAGAAGGTTTTGAATTTTAAAAGTAGGTGTAATCCCTTGAGTTTAGTCAGCCCAACCACATTCTTCAAGTTAATCACATGGCTGAGAATTCAGTCTGATTTTGTCCAACGTGCTGTTTTGTGGAACTTAATAAGTAAGTCTGAATGAATTACATTTATTTTACTATTTGCACTACATCGATGACTTGGCAATGATTTTCTGAATTTATTCATTATTTCAATTGATTGACTGGATTTATTTTTTTTTTAACATAGTAGACTAATTATGAGCAGTTGCAGTTATGAATATTAGTCATTTTAAAGTCATTTTAGCTATTTTAAAACAAGTTGAGTTTTCCAGTATTGATTTTGTATCCTATGACTGCATGTGGCTTCAAATATAGCCAACTGGACTTATATGAACACTGTCAGTTTTACACGAACAGCAATTTATTTACTTATTCATGTACCTTCTCCTATTGTTACTAGGGAAAGCAGATGATAATAGTGTCACATGCAAAGCGTGAAAGTGTAATTAGATAAACTGCTACCACTATGAAAAAAAAATATATAAATAAAGATGATTTTACGTATATGAATGCAATGTATAATGGGTTTAGCACAAAGGCAAACTTACTGGTCAAACTCCACAAAAATCATGGACATTAAAGGAAGGAGGAATTTGATAACTGGCATTTATGAATAATGCCAAGAAAGCACATCACAAATAAATCACCAACTAGATTTGAGATTCATCCACCATATTCTTCTTTCTTATGTATTTTAAAAGAAGTAGGGGAAAAATATGATCATATACTTTTGGTTTCCTATGTCTTAAATACTCATGTACTTGAACGGTTCAAAACCTTTTGACATTTGTTCTTTAATACGTTCTCTAGCATTCTGATGTAACTCCAGTCATTCTGATAATATTGCTCCTATGCCTTTTCTTTAACCCACGATTTAAAAATCCATTTTTACAGTTTCCTGAATGCCCACTTGAATTGCCTTGAGGTCTTTTTCACAGGGCGTCCCCTTTAAGACCCTTTAATGTTGCAGTTAAATGGCTAGAATGTAGCCTTCTTGCTGTCTATGTCTTTGAAAAGGCATGGCATGCTTCAAGCCTAAGGCAGGAACCCATTTCCTTCAAGTTGCCCCAGTAACATCACATTAAACTTTCCAAGAAACAGGATTAAAGGCAGCTTCATTTCAAATCTTCTTCACATTCCATAGGAAAAGCATACATTTTCTATCAGAACTTCTTATACTCTTTCCAGCTGGAGCTCTTTATGTAACATATTTTCATGACATTGCTAAGAACTTCTAAGTGTCTTCTGTATTTCAGAGTATGACTTTACATCCTTCAGTGCACACTCTGGATAAGCAGCGGTGCATAGAACTCGAAACACACACATACCTGTCTGCTGCTGAGCATGGGAATTGGCCAGCTGTTTTCCTCCAGAACCAGGATGCAGCCATCCTTGTAAACAGAGAAAAAAAAAATAGTTCTATACCTCACTGAAACCTGAAGCAGCAATGAAATCTTCTATTGCATGAAAAATGGTCTTTACACTTCTTTTTATAAGTCCTGTTGGTCAAAGCTGTTCCCTGATATATACTCATGTTCATATTTTTCCATCATAACATTGTTTAAAAGAGTGAGTCATGTTTCAGAATTTCTTTTATAGAGCTGACCACTGAAACTGTTGCTTTGTGGTTTATGATCCATTTCAAGAATGTCACTGCCTTGTGCTGAACTCTCCTCTCCCATGATGAAAATTTCAGATTTATTTATTTATTTATTTATTTATTTATTTATTTATTTAGTGTGTGTGTGTGTGTATGTGTTTTGTTTGCTTGCTGTTAATTAGGTTACTTACAAGGACTTTTTTTCTTCAAAAACCTTTAGGATTTCTTTAAGCTAGGAAGTTTGTACATCACTGTGACTGAATATTGAACTAATCACTTCTGTTAACTGTTGGCTATCACTGACAAGAGGGGAACTCAATAAACCATGAATTAGTTCAGAGCTCTATTCAGCTCAATTTGTTGCTGTAAGTTACCTTTTGTGAGTTACAATATCCACTTCCCAACTGAAAAGCTCTTACTAAATCACAGTAGCAGCCAATTTCAGTCACGACCCATGCAGGGCTGCCCTTTTCTTTGTGGTATTCAGCTGTCATTCAAGTCAGCCCTTTTCATTAAATACACTGTACACCATCCTATGAAAGCTAGTTCAAGCCAAAACACTGCAACTGCATATTACTATTTAAAAATATATATATGCATGCACTTAGTCATCTATCTATTTATTCTTGATGATAAACAATCAGGGTGCTTATGCTTTTGGAAGACGAAAAACCAGGAAATGTACTCTGTCTGGTGCATATCTGAGCCCATCAAATACCATGATATCTCATTCAAAAACAGTTGAATGTACAGCACCAACTTCAATAATCTGAAGCCTCATATATTACTTTTGAATATTTTGCTGAGAAGATTCACAAAGTTGTATTGATAAATATTTCCTCTCTTGAGACAAAGAATTCTGTTATTAGATTTCTGTCACAGAATCACAGAATTGAAGGAGTTGGAAAGGACTTCTAGAAATCAGGTAATCTAATCCCTCTACTAAAACAGGTTTCCTATAGTGTGTCGCACAGGAAAGTATCCGCGGGATTTTGATTTATTGTTCAGAAATATTTGTGTTTTTGTTTTGTTTTGTTTTTGTTCTTGTTTTATAAAATAACTGGATAAATTAACATTTGTGCCTGCAGTGTGACACATCTCCTTGGATCTTCCTAATGCTTTGTTTCTACTTAAGGTGGGATATCTTTCCATATGTAACTATACAGTCAGACTAAATAAGTTCCAAATATGATAACTTGTCCTTATTTCTGAAAACATGTGTGAAAAATAACCTACATTAATGCCAAACTAACAGGTACAATTCTTTGTGATTCTCTTCATAAGTTATCTGAAAATATTCCATGAAAATATACTAATAAAAATGGCATATGAATGACACAATTAACTGACTTTTCATAGTAGAAATGGTCATGCACCATGTCTGGGGGCCTTCATTCAAATATTTCTGTTGAAGTTTTGTGCCCTGTTTTAGAAAAGTGTATTCAGAAGAGAGCAGACTAGATACTCAAAATAGCCCTTGTGGAAAAAAATAATCTGTGAATCCAGAAAAAGCTTGAGAGGGGTCAGAGCACTGCCAGACACCTGAAACAGGCACACACCATGTCCTTCTCTCACTGGTGACAGGTGACAAGATGAGGGGAAATGGCCTCAAGTTGTGCCAGAGCAAATTTAGATTGGATATCGGGAAAATCTTCACAGAAAGGGTTGTTAAGCATTGGAATTGGCTCCCCAGGGAGGTTGTTGAGTTACTATCCCTGGATGTGTTTAAAAACTGTTTGGATGTGGTGCTCAGGGACAAGATTTAGCAGAGGGTTGTTAGAGTTAGGGTAGTATGGTTAGGTTGCAGTTGGACTTGATGATCTTTAAGGTCTTTTCCAACCTGAGTCTGTGACTAGATAGAAATACAAAGTCAAAACTGTTTATCTGGATAACAAAAACCATAAAACCCTAACAAAATCTCTGCACTCTCAACCATCCCTCTTTGATCACCTCTGACATTTTCCTAACTTTGACACTGCAGATGATCTTGAAAGACAAGAGAACTCAGTTCAAACTTCTATTCCAGATATTGACCATATGTTTACTGTTATAAAGATTTTCTGCCAAAACCGTTAAGAAGGACTTCTAGCAGAACCTGAAAGAAGCTCTTTACTCAACTTTTCCTTCTTTTCTCTGTGAAAGTCCAATCCATAATACTGATGAATCACATCCAAACCTAGTCTCTTTCTAAGTAAATTAAGTTTTACAAACATTATATAAAATAGAAATTATATATATATATATATATAATAGAAAAAAAAGTATGAGAAAAAATATTTATCTTTTCTTGCCATGTAGCCGAGGGAGCTGTGCTTAAAAATTCTAAAGAACTCTAAAGAATTCTACCTAAATGTAGAGGTGAGAGATGGTTTTGAACTGCTTCTAGCTGAGATGTACACCTAGTCATGCCATTTTCTGTAAACACTGACTTAATTGCTTAAAGTGATTCTTGTTTTATAGAGGCTTCTACTTTTTCTATAGTTTGAAGGGGGTTGGAATCTGACACTGCCTTTGTGCAGAAGTTTATTGATTATGTGGAAATGTGTACCACACTAAGGCACAGACAGCAGAATCAGTGAAGACTTCCTCCTCTCAAACAGGACTCTATGATGAGAAGGAATCTGCCAGATACACTGCAGTGATGAACTCCAGTGGGCAGCAGAACTTCAGATGCAGCAAATGTCAGCATGCAGGAAGAGTAAGCATCATCTCTGCTCTAAGTAGCACATAGTGGCAAGGGTTTCTTTGGACCTGCCACAACAAGGACTCTAACCCAGACTTAGTAAATGGAGAATAATTCTTCTGTGGTTTGTTTATTTGTTTTATTGTTCTTGTTGGAGGCTATAAAGAAATCATATATCGCAATTATCATCTCTCATAGAAGGCCTCTGAGTCTTATGATTTTTTTTCTTCACATTATTTCATTTATTTTGAACAGAAGAAATTATCTCAGGAAAAACTTGGTAAGGCTTTGCAGCAGTCAGAAGATCTAGTAGCTACAATTTCAGCACTGCTCAGAATTGTGCCCACCAACTATTTATTTAGAGAAGGAACTGAGAAGTTTGTAGTTTGTTCAACTAGGCTTCAGCAAATTACTTCCCAGGTGTACACATGGCCTTCATTCTCTTCATTTTCTCAAGCAGAATATTTTTATCGGGTTTTCATCTTTTTGTTGTACATGAATGGCTTGTGTAGAATCCTTCTAGTTAGCATGACATCAGATAAGTCTTAAAAGAGAGATCCACCATGTCACAGAAAGTGCATTCTTTCTATATTCCACGGAATTATAGAATGTCTGAGGTTAGAAGAGGCCTTAAAGATCACTGAACTCCAATCCCCCTGCCATGAGCAGAACTGACACCCACTAGATCAGGCTCCCCAGGGCTCATCCAGCTTGGCCTTGAATGCCTCCAGAGTTGGGGCATCCACAGCTTCATTGGGCAGCCTGTGCCTTATAACCCTCTGAATAAAGTTTTTCTTCTAGTATCTCATCTAAATGTCCCTTTGTATAGTTTAAACCCATTCCCCCTTATTTTATCACTGTCTTCTGTGTAAGAGATTGGTCCCATTCCCCATTGTCAGCTCTCTTCAAGTTCTGGAAAGCCACAGTGAGGTTCCCCCAGGTCCTTATCTTCTCCATGCTGAACAAACCTAGCTCCCTCAGCCTTTCTTCATCGGAGAGGTGCTTCAGCCCTCTTATCATTGTTGTGGCCCTCTTCTCAGCAGCTCTGCATCCTTCCTGTTCTGGAGATCCAGGCCTGGATGCAGTACTCCAGATAGGTCCTCATAAAAGCAGGGCAGGGGGGGACAACCACCTCCCTCTCCCTGCTAGCCACCCCTCTTTTTATGCAGCCCAGGATATAGCTGACCTTCCAGGCTGCAAGAGCATACTGCTGCCTCATCTTCATGAGCCTTAACATATCTTTCTGCTTCATGGACATGTTTTATAATCTTCCCAGGCACAGACATGAAGCTCGCTGGTCTGTGGTTCCCTAGGTCTTTCTTTCTATCTTTCTTAAAAATGGACATTTCCCTTTTCCAATCACTGGTGACTTCAGCTGACAGCCATGACTTTTCAAACATGATGGAGGATGACTTGGCAACCACATCAACCAATTCCTTCAGGACCTTGGAGTACATGTTTCCTGTCCCATAGACTCATACATATTCAGTTTCATCACGGGGTTCAGACTTGCTGTACTTTTACAGTGAGAGTTATTTTGCTCTGCCAATCCTTGTCTAGAGATTCAGGGATATGATAGATGTGGGAAGTCTGACTACCAAGGCAAAGAACTTGCTGAGTATCTCAGTCTTTATGTATGTTGTAGCCAGTTCTCATATTGCTTTTCTCCATTGCAGAATTTCTCTGAATAGCATGTGTCTTCTATTAGTGCCCGAGAATTGCAATTAAAGAAATCCCAAGAACTGAAATTTACAGGATTTTTTGCATACATGTAGCTTTAAACCACTCTGTGGGATAAGCATAATATTTTGTAGGGAAAGAACACTTGAAAAACTTCAGGTTGTTTGATTATATTTAATTTAAATGGGAGATGAGGCAAATAAGGATTAAAAAAAAAAAAAGAAAAAGAAAATTATACTGAGCACTGGAGCTGAAGTGAGATTCCTTCAATCTCCTTATTCAGTCATATTTTTGTTGAATGTGTATTAGTCTGACTAGAGCAAAAGGCAGTTGTTCTTTTCCTCAGAATGCATGTATGATTTCAAATAAATAACGATGCTTAGCAAATGGAAAGATTAGTATTTCTGCACACTTTGAATGAGTCATGCATGACAGTACCCTAATTCTTATTATACAATACAAGTTCACACAAAGTGTATATTAAAAATGAAAAATGCACGGGTATTTTTATTTATTCAAAACTTTTCAGTGGATCATCAAAATCAGAAAATGTTCACAAATGCGTGAAATACAGTATATTTTTCTTAAGAATAAATAGTACACATTTTTATCATCAGAACTTTTTCTGTCATCGTGCATTATCTTAGATTATTATGTTTGGCCTAGATACAGAAAAAAACTGAGTATGTTATGTACTTGTAGAGCTGTTGCAAGAAGAATTAGAGAAACTTGCATCTTTAATTTTATATGACGTTCCTTTTTTATGTATATGTTCTTAATAAATTTAACCTGTAAATAATCATATCAATATAAAAGCTACAGGAGTTACGGTGGTTTGCACTAAGCCTATTTCTACAATATTTTCAAGATTAAGTGGTAAAGTTTTTTCTCCCTTCCAGAGAAAGAGTATTTATTCAGTAAAGCAATTCTACTTGAAATAGGAAAAGTACAAAATCCATGAAAATTCCAAAAGGCTGCCTGACACTTTTCCTTTAGTGTCTCTCATTTGTCCCCAAAACCAAGGCTTCCGGTACTCCCTCTGCCTTTACACCTTTCACTCACTAAAGCAACTTTTATGCTTCATTTTGGTATTTTCTAGGAAAGGGATTGAAAAGATTGAAGCAGCTGTGGTGCACAGTTGCTGATGTTTGAAATGCCTCCCTTAGTGCCTCTAGCTAAGTTGCTGACTTCTTTACCTACTTCACTATGAGTAAGTGTTTGTGGGTATTTTGTTGATCTGAGCTTAGTCTTGCAGATTTTTAATTGCTGAAGAAATATTTTTAGTGTGACTATCATGGCCAATATAGTTTCCATTTGTCTTTCTATGACTGGAATTTATGTTTAAATCAAATAAAACATAGTGATAAGGCAGCAGAACTCTTCCTGTCAAATTTTGCTTCAACTAGTCATGGAAAATCCTGTTTCTGGCACCTGGCTTACTTATGAATACATTCCCCAGATTCATGAATAAATTTACTCTTTCAACTGCAAAAATTAGCAAACTCATAGAAAAAAGTTCAGCAGTTCTCTGCAAATATGTCCCATACCCTAATGGCACATGGTATCTTCAGCTTTGCTAAATCTTTTAATTAAAACATGTTAACAAAGCCTAAGAAAAATAAATGAAACTACTCACAAGGAAATTAAATTGAGAAGCTAAGCTCATTTATAATTATTGTATTTCAATTAGGCTTTACTAGGGCTGGGTGAAAGAAGAGATAAAATGTAACCACTCTGCTGTCTGAGTTTCATAAATATTTCTATTGTCCTGTTGTGAAGTCCACAATATTAATGATAACGTTTTAAGTTTTGCAAGATTATTACTGCAATTACTACATTATATCGATTACTATACTGAAAAAGTCAGTCATAGTGTCACATCAAAATGGCTCAAGGCTCGGTCTTTAAGCTTTGTACAGCAAGTTTCATAGAATCATAGAGTCATGGAATACTCAGAGTTGGAAGTGACTCACAAGGATCATCAAGGCCAACGCCTGGCTCAAGACAAAACCACTCAAAAAAATCAAACTACATCTGAGAGTATTGTCCAAATGCTTCTTTAACTCTGACAGGTTTGATTCCATGACCACTGACTTGCGGAGCCTGCGCCAGTGCCCAGACACTTATGGTGAGGAAACCTTATCCTAATATACCCAACCTGATTCTCCCCTAACACAGCTCTACATTGTTCCCTCAGGTACTATTACTGTCACGAAAGAGCAGAGATCAGTGCTGCCTCTCTGTTCCCATAGTGAGGAGCTGTGGTCCACTGTGAGGCCTCCCCTCACTTTCCTCACAACCAAAATGATGAACAAACCAAGTGAACTTAGCACTCCTCCTTAACCTAATTAACCTTGTTCTCATCATTTTTGTAGCCCTCCTTTGGACACTCTAATATTTTTATGTCCTTACACTGTGGTGCCCAAAACCACACACGGTCCTGGAGGTAAAGCCAAACCAGCACAGAACACAGCAGGACAATCTGTTCCCTTGACTAACAATGCCGTGCCTGATGTGCCCCAGGGAACAATTGGCTCTTTTGGCTGCTAGGGTAAACTGTTGACTTATATTCAAGTTGCTATTGAACAGAATTCCCAGATTCCTTTCTGTGGGGGTGCTATCTAGACTCTTGCCCCCCAGTTTATACATATAACCAGTGTTGCCTATCACAGATACAGAATCCCCCTCAGAGGGGGAATCTTGACTTGCTCTTGATAAATTTTATATTATTGGTGACTGTTCAGACCTCCATTTTATCAAGATCTCTGCAAGGCCTCTCCACCCCCAAGGGAGTCAACTGCTTCTCCTAATTCAGTATCTGCAAATCTACTTATGTATTCAAGTTCTGCAATCACATCATTTGTAAAGACATTGAAGAACAATGGGGAACCACATTAGTGATTGGTAGTCAACCTGTTGTAACCGTTTACCACAACCATTAAAGTCTGACCCATTACAGGGATGCCGTAGGGACTTGCAGACATGGGATCAGGAAATCCAAGGCACAGGCAGAACTGAACTTGGCAAGGGACGTGAAAAACAGTAGAAAGACGTTCTACAGGTATGCTGGCCAGAAAGAGACAGGCCAGAGCAAGTGTATCTCCTTTGTAAATGTAAAAGGAGAAGTGGCGTCAACGGATGAAGAGAAGGCTGAGGTACTGAATGAGTTCTTTGTTTCAGTCTTCACTGGTGGCCAGGATTCCAGTATTTCTCATGTCCCTGAGCTCTGCAGCCCTAAACCTCTAGGTGGGGACCGGGGTCGTAAACCCCCCCCCCCCCCTTTAAGGTCAGAGCAAGTCCGAGACTGTCTCACGAGACTGAATATGTACGTACAAGTCTATAGGGTCGGATGGTGTGCATCCCAGGGTTCTGAAGGATCTGGCTGAGGTGGTTGTTGAGCTGCTCTCCATCATGTTTCAAAAGTTGTGGCTGTCAGGTGAGGTCCCAGATGATTGGAGGAAGGGTCATGTCACTCCCATTTACAAGAAAGGGAGCAAGGAGGACCCAGGGAACTACAGGCCGGTGAGTCCCACCTCTGTGCCTGGGAAGATCATGGAACAGGTCCTCCTGGACAACATGCTTGATCACATGAGGAATAAGCATGTGATCCAAGACAGCCAGCATGGCTTCACCGGGGGAAGGTCATGCTTAACCAATCTGGTGGCCTTCTATGATGGAGTGACTGCATTGGTGGGCAAGACGACCAATGTCATTTACCTGGACTTGAGCAAGGCTTTTGACATGGTCCCCCACCACATCCTTATCTCCACATTGGTGGGATGTGGATCTGATGAATGGATCACTTCATAGATAAGAAACTGGGTAGACAGAGGGTGGTCATCAATGTTCTAAATCCAGGTGAATGCCGGTAATGAGTGGCATCCCCCAGGCTCTGTCTTGGGACTGGTGCTCTTTAGCATCTTTACCAATGACAATGATGATGGAATCAAGTGCACCCTCAGCAAGTTTGCTGACGACACCATGCTGACTGGTGCTGTTGACACGGTGAAAGGAAGGGATGCCATTCAGAGGGACTAATGAGATTCAACACAGCAAATTGCAAGGTTTTACACTTGGGCTGGAAGAATCCCAGGCATCCATACAGACTGGAAGAAGTGGTCCTTGAGAGCAGCCATGCAGAGAAGGACCTGGGGGTCTTGATGGATGAAAAGTTTAACATGAGCCAGCAGTATGCTCTTGCAGCTTGAAAAGCAAGTGGTATCCTGGGTTCCATCAGAAGAGGGGTGGCCAGCACGGACAGGGAGGTGATTGTCCCCCTCTACTCTGCTCTTGTGAGGCCCCATCTGGAGTACCGTGTCCAGGTCTGGAGCCCCCAGTACAAGAAAGACAGAAAGCTGTTAGAGGGGGTTCAGAGGAGAGCCACAGAGATGATCAGGGGACTGGAGCACCTCCCCTACAAAGACAGGCTGAGGGAGCTGATTCCCCTTCAGTTGAGGGGAATCAACACTTTGAAAGGGGTAGATAACAGCAGGACAAGGGGAAATTATTTTAATTTGAGGGCGGGGAGATTTAGGTTGAATGTCAGAGGGAAGTTCTTTATAGAGAGAGTGGTGAGGTGCTGGAACAGGCTACTCAGAGAAGTTGTGAATACCCCATCCCTGGAGGTGTTCAAGGCCAGATTGGATGGGGCACTGGGCAGCCTGGTCTAGTATTAAATGTGGAGGTTGGTGGCCCTGCATGTGGCAGGGGGATTTGAGATTCATGATCCTTGAGATCCCTTCCAACCCTGGCCATTCTGTGATTCAGTAACTGGTTGGTTACCATTCGTACTGTTTATTTGTCTAGCTGTGGGTTGGACATTTTGTCCAGAAGAGACAAAATTTGAGAAACAGTATCAAAAGTTTTGATGAAATTCAAACGGATTATATCTACTGTCTTTACTTGATCAACTAGATGGATAAACTTTTGTAAAAGGAAATTAAGTTAGTTCAACAGGACTTTCCACTTACAAATAGTGACTGCATTGCCTTTCAAAGATTTTTCAATAAATCTGAAAATAATCATCTCCATAATTTTACCAGGTACTGAAATGAGACTGACAGATATATAAACATCATGGTCTTCTTTCTTAGCTTTCTTGAAAATGGAGGACAGCATTTGCCGATTCTTCCAGTGCACTGGGACATATCTATATTTCCAAGACCATTAAAAAAATAATTGAGAGGTCTTGCAATGATATTAGACAGATCTTTCAGTAAAGCGGATTTGCTACATTGCACTAAACAAAAGTACAGCTACTAATTCTTCTGATTCACAGATTCTATAGAAATCGTAGTTGCTTAGTCAGAATTTCTGACATGCTCAGGTTATAAAATTTTACCAGATGATTCTTAAACCAGATCAAAATCCTTTAACTAGATTGTGACATTTGTATTAGGTAACAGAAGTGTACTTTTTTTCTCATCAATGTTCATCAAACTTTAACTGCCACCTTTTCCATTTTTTCATCTTCTATTTTTAAATTAAGGAGTCATGAAGCATCAGGAAACTTTCAGTGATGCATAATTGCCAGGAATCTAGTTAACTCTTCCACCATAGCATGTTTTTTTCCAAGCTTTAAAGTCTAAACATTATAAAATACTCTTTTTTTTCCCCTCATAAGTCAGTCCTAATCTTACACTTCTTTGATTAGTTCATGAATTAAAATGTATTACATTTGGAAGACCTAATAATTCTAGACAGTTCATTACACACTATCTTCCATTCACAACATCCATGCTTTCTTTCCTAAGTTAAAATAGTTTTGAAATGATTAAAAACAAATTGCCAGATGAATTAATGTCAGACATTTTAAAAATTAAATCTATTATTCCATCCAAAGTTTCAGACTCTAGAGATCAAGTAAGTTTCAATAATCCTTGCTAATTTTATGTCTGAAATTCTTAAATCTGTTGAGGTAATGCTCGTTAAAGGTAAGATCCTTTCTTAAAGAGTATGAAAATACGAGAAGTAAGGATGATACCAGATGAGCAAATTAAAATGAACCATATGCTTACTTACTAAAAAGTGACTAGGAGGCTGATATATACTACTGTACATTTTTCATCATACTATTATGATCTTTAAAAAACATTCATTTGATCTTTATTTTTATCATCAAGGAATTGATTGCTTTCCCCAGTGTGGGAAGGGCATTGAGTGATTCACTGAAGTTGTTTACATGAATAAGTTCTAATGGATTTCTATATATTTGTATCTTTTTTACTTCCTGTCACCATAAGGAAATGAGCTTATCACTTAATCTGGAAACCCAAATCAACTTTCAGGAGTGCTTTATGTAGGAAAAGTTATTACAGTACTTATCTGATCACAATAATTTGTGAAATAAAACAATGGCATAAAAGTGGATTGAATAAAGGAGACCATGGCTAACATTTGACTTTGAAAAGCCACACAACAAGAGTTAAAGTGAATTTATCATTTATGTTCTTCTTCCCAGTGTTCCTCATTCCATGAAACTGAAGTGGAATCCCAGGGTCAGTTTTTCAGAAGACACTTTTGGACAGATTTAATCCTTGCTAAATATACTACCTAAATGTTTGCCAGCACTTTCCTGGCCTAGTGGCAGACATGACACTATCCCAGGTAGTTGGTCCCCCCAGTTGTAGAAAAATTTTAGTTATATTCAGATACGCTCTCTGCGTCACAGTGAATTTAACATTCACACCAAGTCAAGATCAGTCAAAGTCTCTCATCTCCAAGAGCGTTTTGATGTGTTAAAGATAAAAAAATATAGCCCTTAAAGACTTCAGGAAAGCTAAGAATATTTCTGTGAAATGACTCAAAATTGCTTTCAGCATATTGTAAATGCCACAAATTATAGTCATGTCACTTACCTTAACTTACTTTCATGAGTTGACTGTAACTTACATAAATGAGGAGTTTAATTCAAGTTGAACTGAGAATATCACAGGGCATTCTGTTCTGCAGATCTATCTCACAAATCTATGATTTGTGAGAACTAAGTAGTTTTCACAATAAAGATTTTTCAGTCCATGTCTCACTTAATATTGATTAAAAGAAAGTTGGTGTCATAACCAGCTTGTGGCCTTGGGCCAAGCTACTTTGGGCTTCTTTCAAAGACTGTGCTTAGGTAATTTAGAGTCATAGAATCATAGAATCACGAAGTTGGAATGGACCTACAAGATCATCTAGTTGAACCGTCCTCCTATTGCCATTAGTTTTTCCTTATATCTGAATCTCATGTGGTGCAACTTGTGGCCTTGGGTTATATTTTTGCCTGGGAGAAGAGGCCAATCCACTCCTCATCACAACCTCCCTTCAGGAAGCTGTGGAGTGTGAATTTAAGCATTCATTAAAGAATGATTGTCCTTAGATGATTACTAAAATCATACATTTAAAGTGGCAGTTTAGATCACTCTGTTTAACTCTGCATTGAGAAAGATGAGGACCTATGCCAGTGGTTTCAGCATCTTAATTTTTAAGTACAAACCCCTTTAACTGTCCCAAACTGATCTGCAATGCCATCAAACTGCTCACTCCAGTTCAGAACACCAACCATAACTCCTTTACAGGAGAACTGAAGTCATGATATCCAAAGGGGGGAAAAGGAATAAAGTAAATAAAGGAATAAAAAAATGAAGGAATAAAGTAAGAGTTGATGTTTTTTTTCCCACACATTTCCTGAAAGTGTTTCAAAATATCTGGCTTACTGTATTTCATTCTAATATTTTTTTTTTAAGTTTTCATGCTGTAATACATGTAAGGATAATTTGGACTAATGCCATATCATACTTTACATACTATACATACTACATCTCTTAGAAGTTCAAAGTACAGTACATACTTTTAAAATGTTTTATTGTTCTAAGAGATCTACTATATCTTTATTCTCACATTATTATTTATTTCTTTAATAAGGAGACAAGACTGAACCCTCAATTACTTAGATGTCATTGAAGTAGCCTCCACAGCTCACAGTAGTTTCTGCTACATACACACATATTACAAAAGAATGAATGAGGAAAGCTCTCTCAGGCCACTTGCAGCTGATACAGCATCGTTGTTTGCTCGTGAGAAGAAACACAGAGAAGAGTTGGTTTAACATACCAGCCACTAAGCTAGTCCCAGTTCAGATTCCCCCTCCCCCTGCTCTCTCTTTGTTAGATTCACACACTCCGCTTTTCCAATTGCTTTAGCCCGAAGCAGTTGACATTTACCCCAGCTAGATAATCGAGGAATAACATTTGCGTTACAGTTTAACATGACCTCTGCCTCTACAGCTCTTTTTAGATTACCTTCCAAAAAAAAAAATGGTTGCTGACACTGTAGTGAGGCAGGAGGTGGGAAAAAAAATAAAAGAGAAGCTTATTATTGCAGTGGCACAGTCAATGTCATGAGAAGCTGCTCTGCCCTTTTCAGTTGTGGGTGAGCAACTATTAAGGAAAAGGTATTAAAAGGAGGAACAACTGTGATGCAAGGGACACACAGGTTAAGCTAAAAGCAAAGGTTAATGGATTGACTGTTACCTGTGTATGAGGCTTAATGTTGGTCTATACACAAGAGAATTGCTTCTAGCTTGTATTATTTTTTTTTTTCACAAATCTAAATTAAAGGGCTAATTTATTCCAGCTTAAAAGAGTAGGATGCTGCTATTGTTGTTGTTAATGTGCAAGGACACATTTTTTATTCAAAGTATTTGCTCTATATTTCCAGTACAATGTGACATAAGGCAGTGATGCTTGTGAAAAAAAGAGCAGAAAAATGACATATCTGACTTAAGATCCTCACTGAAATCTTAAATGGACTAATATGAGAGACAGTCATGGAAAGAAAGCAAACTTAAGAATAATACCTTATTAGTTATATCAATTAGTTTGAGAAGAATTCAGTTCATATAGAAATACAAAGGACGGAATTTACTAAAGAGCAGGAGAAGAGAGAAATGATCCATTCTTTCCTACAGACTTTTTCCATATTTAAATGTCTTTCTGTAAAATGTATAAAGTAGATGTTAAGCCTCAGTATCTGCTAATTATTCAGTTTCAAAAGAGCATATCAGCATATATCTGACATACAAAAATTTAACATAAAGTAAGAAAGAACTTAGTCAAGCTAATGTCTACATGCTATGAGAAGATTATCACTACTAATTTCAAGAGAAATACAAACGGATACATTCTATCTTCTTTTTCCACAGTGCTTATTTTTTTCTTCTATTATGCTATCTTGAACATACAGAAACACTTGGTATTTATGTATGCATTGCTGTCACAAATACAAGCAAAACATGGAATAGAATTGCAGCATTCCCCTCTCTCTTTGAGAGAATGTAAATATATTCTTTTTATTTGTATTGTCTGTAGAAGAAACAGTGACAGAAGACAAATGCATTTGAAATGAAGAGAAAACAACTAATATCAAATTTAAGCCATCTGTGTATTTTGAACTTTGTAGAGGCTATTTCATCACAATCAATTTCATTATCTAGACTTTTTCTTAAACATCACTTTCCATTTGATTAATTCATATTTTCAGTGAAAAACTAAACAAAAAATATCAGCATATAAGCTAGGAACAGCAAATGAGGCAAATCAGACAAATACTCAGAAGCTGTAGATTAAAACATAACAAAATTCAAAATCATAATTACTAGATTACATAATTACTAAAAAGAGCAATCATCAATATGTTAGAAAATTTGAATATAAATTTTTGAAAAACTGACATTTGAAAAAATGGCTGTATGATCACAGTCATGAAAATGCGACCTGTTGTTCTGTTTCCTTGCCAGTATTGAATAACTCCCTGAAATTAATTTTGGGGTGTTTTGCCTAATTTTATTTTAAACTTCTCATGTGATTTCCAGGATATCCCATGAGTGACTATTCTGAATGTATTAATATATTTTACTGTCCAGAATTTCTTTCCTAATCATCAATCTTTTACTCTCTTATTTCAAATGATTTTCACCAGATATACTCTCAATTTGTACCAGCTGTAGATGGTAAACTTTCATTGTAGATATTTTTTCCTGGCTGAAGACTTTAATCCTTATTCATACCCAACATGAGTCATCATTATCACTTCTTCAGACTACTTCTTATTATTTGTAAACATGCTTGTTTTTTAAATATTTACTTTTTAAGCACAGAAAATCTGCCAGATACTCTCACGTAATACTCTCAGATAAATTAATGATCAAACTCTTCTTTTTAATTCAAGTCCATAGCGCTTGGCTCAGACACAAATTGTTGGATGAAGATCAAGTAATGCAATATAAAAGCTGTGTAATTGTTTTCCTAGGGTAAGAGGATGACATGATGAAGTTCATAAAAATGAATGCCTCAGCATTCATTTCTTTTTGTATTTTTGGAACTGGTTTATGAAACCTCTGAATCTTCCTGTAGCCTACAGAAATTCAGTCAAGTCACTCTTTCCTGAGGGATCATTTTGTCCCAGAGCACAACAGTTTGGATGTTCCAATCTTCAAATAAAATTTCGAACTTAACTATGACCTTGACATAGTATGACCTATGACATATGTACATCCAGATCCTATATTATGATCAGGTACAACAAGCAGTATTCTTTCTCTGTAATATGAATAGATGTATTAAATGACCAGGGATGCATTTTTAACATATACTGATTGATGACTTCACATTCAACTCTTTTTTGAACGTTGACATAGCAGAATAAAGGTAGAAATTAAGCAGGGGAAAGAGGAACAAAAGTATTATTTTCTGTAACACCAAAGGATCTCCTGCCTAAACATATATTAACAAAAGTTTTCTTAGACAAGCTGCTAGAAAGCCTGTATCTGCTGAAGCTTGTTCTTTACAGCCCTGCTACTTCAAGGTACAAGAACATGGCAAGGATCAAGCAGGAATGAAAAGTGAACTATGGCAAAGACATAGGGCAAACACATTCTAAAGATGTATAGATTTTCAGGCTATGTATACTGTATTCAGTAACAGTAAAAATGTCAGTAATCTAATAACTATGTATCCTCCAGAGAACTGAAGAATTTATGTATGCATACAGAAACCCTACTAGCATGAAGGCTACTCTCCAGCAAAAATTATTGTTATGTTCCACTGAAGTCAGATTGTTGGATCATCTGCTAAAGGTCCAGTGGACACTTTTCTGTTACTGATTCTTCACCTTTCTTCCCATTATGACCTTCCTTTCTTGTTCATCTACAGTGTTTGGTATTGTTATGTCACAGGAAGCCAACTGTGAGATGGAGTTTTTGTTGCTGCAGAGCACTGACCAGAGGTGAAGTGCTGCTGTATCTGGTACTCATCAATGCAGAGGAGATCATTTAAGGCATTAAGACTGGAGACAGCCTAGGCTACAGTGATCGTGCCCTGACTGAGTTTGTGATTTTGAGGAACATGAGCCAGGCAAAGAGAGGGGTCAGGACCTTGAACTTTGTGAAGGTGAACTTTAGGATGTTTCAGGAATTGTTGGATGAGAATTCTCCTGGGAAGCTGTCTGTAGAGAAAAGGAGTGGAATGAAGCTGGCTGCTCTTAAAGATGCTTTTCTGAGAGAGCAAGAGCTCTCCATTGCTCTGAATAAGAAAGCAGGCAGGGGAGGCTGGAAACCAGCATGTCTTGGCAAGGACCTGCTCGTCAAACTGAGAGAAAAGTAGCGATTGTGCCAGCTGTGGAAACAGGGGCATGTCACCTGGGGAGAATACAGGGATGCTATCTGGACTTGCAGAGAGATTAGGAAACTCAAGGCACAGATGGAAATGAACTTTGTGAAGGATTTTAGAAACAACAAGAAGGATATCTTCTATATGTATTCTGGCAAGAATGCATATGTACACTGGCAAGAAGAAGCAGGCCAAAAAGAGTGCAGCTTTGGTAAATGAGAAAGGAGAACTGATACAGAGAGAGCCATAAACAGAGGTTTGTGGTGAATGGCACTATGTCCAAATGGAGGCTGTTGGGGCCAGTGATGAGCAATGTGTCCCCAGTGGTCTGTCTTGGGACCGGTGCTCTTTAACATCTTTACCAATGATATCACTGATGGCCTCGAGTGCTTCCTCAGCAAGTTTGCAAATGACACCAAGCTGAGTGGTGTGGTTGATGTGTTAGAAGGAAGTGACACAATCCAGAGGGACATCAACAAACTAGAAAGGTGGACTCATGTGAACCTAATGCAGTTCAACATAGCAAAGTGCAAGGTTTTGCGCTTGGGTTGGAGTAACCCCAGATGTGTATAAAGACTGGGAGAAGAACTCCTTAAGAGTAACCTTGAGGAGAAGGAACTGGGAGTCCATACCCTTTGTGAATGAAAAACTGAATATGAGCCAGCAGTGTGCTCTTGCAGCTTGGAAAGTCAGTGGTACCCTGGGCTTCATAAGAAGAGGGGTGGCCAGCAGGGATAGTGAGGTGATTCTCCTTCTCTACTCAGCCCTTGTGAGGCCCCATCTGGATTCCTGGTCTGGAATCTCCGATACAGGAAAGATGTGGAACTGTTAGAAGGGGTCCAGAGGAGGCCCATGAAGAAGATCAGAGTGCTGGAGCACCTCCCCTACAAAGATAGGCTGAGGGAGCTGGGCTTGTTCAGCCTGAAGAAAAGAAGGCTGCAGTGAGACCACATTGCAGCCTTCCAGCATTTAAATGGAGGTTATAAACAGCAGGGGAATCAACTTTTTACAAGGGCAGAAAACAATAAGACAAGGAGGACTGGTTTAAAGCTCAAGGAGATGTCAGAGGGAAGTTCTTCACAGGGAGAATGATGAGGTGCTGGAACAGGCTGCCCAGAGAGGCTGTGGGTGCCCTGTCCCTGGAGATGTACAAAATCAGCTTGGATGGGGCCCTGTGCAGTCTGGTTGAGTAACAGATCTGGAGGTTGGTGACTCTGCCTGTGGCAGGGGTTCCTTCCAACCCAAGCCATTCTATGATTCTATGATTCTATGATGATCTCACAGTCTACCCAGGAAGGACATTGTCAGTTGATAAACATAAACCCAAATAGACTTCTGGGAACACATAACGTTGAAATGGTTGGACTAGGGAGTGCTGTGGTGAGATACTGTGAGTTTCTACTCATCCAGAACTCAACTACCTTACTTTTGCAAAGTAAGCTTAAAATCTTATTGCTTACAAGAATTTTTGTGGCCTCCATTACTGGTCAGGCAGGCAGGCAGAGTGAATGCTTCCTGTGCTGAGGGCAGCCTCTGAGAGGAGAAAGATATTGCAGTACTCTCGCATGCCCAAGGAAGGACTTACATTAGGCCATTAACCAGGTGCTCCTCTCCAATCTCAAAGTGTCCAGCTCCTGAGTGTGCTGAGGAAAGATAGCATGGGAAGGAAAGAGCACAATAGCAAAAGAGAGATGGGCAGAGTAGCAACATAGGTAGATACGGAATGAAATGGGATGGGATGGGTGCAAGCTTTAAATCTGGACAGAGTACCATCTTAAACACTTGGGCCTGCTCTTTGTGAAAATCTGACCTCTTCTCAGAAGTGCTGGTGGAAAAGATCTTGAAGGAAGACACCTGAAGGAAAAGGTACCTAGCTGAGCAGCCTTCCACATCCACCTTCTTCTCAATAGCTGGTTTTGGGGAGGAGGGGTTTCTGGCTCTGTAAGAAATGACTTCCTCTATCTATCAAAAGGATCAGAAGAGTTGTTGGGAGATTAAAATTACCCCCAGGGGTGCTGAAGAGACCCAGGCTTGAGACTCGAAATTCCTCAGGAATGGTAGCATTGAATGCAAATGATGACAATAAGCTTGAGTCGGTTCACAATTTATTGTGCAATCATAACCACACTAGTGCTATGTTGCAGCTCCATGTGCTCTTGCTAAGCTGTGACTTTGTAGAACAACAGTTTTGGGAAGGAGAAACTGGTTCTTCCCAATTCCTGCTTCTCCATCCCCTTCCCTACCTCCACATCCTCCAGTTTCTTCTCCTGCCATGCCTCTTTTTCCTACTGTTTCTCTCTGTCCATTCATCTAATCTTACTTAAAATCATAGAATGTTGGAATCACCAAGGTTGCAAAAGACTTCCGAGATCATTTAGTTCAACCATTTACCTGCAACCGAAATTTCCCTCAGAACTTCTAAACGTTTCTTGAACACCTCCAGAGAAGTCCACCTTCATAGATTTGGATCAATATGGATTGATTGATTTGGATCAAATAATGCATTAGGCTTTTGTGGTTGTATATGTCTGCAGGTCATTCCACCTTGGCAGCCCATTCCCATTCTTGACTACTCTTTCAGAGAATAATTTTTACCTAATATCCAACTTGAACCTCCCCTGGTGCAATTTGAGGGCATTCCCTCTAGTCCTATCACTAGTTACACAGAAGAGGACAACCCCCACCTCACCACAATCTCCTTTCTGGTAGTTGTAGAGAGCAGTAATGTCTCACTTGTGCCACTTGGGTCTGAACCTCAGCCTGTGTCCCACCAGGAATCTTCCTCATCCTCCACAGTTTTTCCTTCCTGTACAGCCCCTTAGCCTCTAGTGGGATCTTGGATTCAAAACATTCACAGCAGATCTATGAATATAAAATTACAAAATAATACTTATCCTGTTTTAGGTGAATCCAGCTCTCCTTCTCTGATAATTTCTCCTTTTCTCTTGCCTGTGGAATTATGTGCTTGCCTCAGAGCATGCTTGTGCAAGCTGCTGATGTGGTAAAAGGTGAGAGAAATCAGGACCTCCTGAAATAACTTACGAATTAACAAAAACTTTTCATCATTGGCGCCAGATCCACCCCAAGATATTACCATTCCTCACTTCCCTGCAGAGATTGGTTTCATTGATTTGGATTGAATAATGCATTTGGGTTTTGTGGTTGTATACGGCTGCAAGGCAAACAAGATGTAGGAGCGTCTGGAAGAAATGAGGAGGGGAGGAGAGAAAAATTACTTTTAAACACTTTATCTTCCAAGTATTTCCATGATATGTTTATAAGGTAAAATTAGTGACTACAATTCCCACTGAGAGCAACTACACTAACCATTTCTATGCACATGGATAAGTTGATAAGTTGTACCTGTCCTGCACAATCCAAGAATATTGTGAGCTTTTGAAATGGTCCATTGTAATTTACACAGCTGTGAATGTTAACAGTGGCAGAGTGTGATACCACAAAGGCAGGCTCAGAAAAATGCTAAATTAGTACATGT
The DNA here is from genome assembly GCA_035772895.1 of Perdix hodgsoniae. Lineage (NCBI taxonomy): Eukaryota > Metazoa > Chordata > Aves > Galliformes > Phasianidae > Perdix > Perdix hodgsoniae. The sequence continues at coordinate 3,630,439 of JAPSGF010000023.1, read as the reverse complement.
TATGGAAAGTGTGATTTTGGATAAGGCCGTCTCTCATGATGTAGGTGCAGAAGTGATGACTGAGTTCTGGAGGATCTGGACAATTACATGTTAGTTGTAATTACATTACAATTACGTTCATGCAGATCAAAGGTAGAGAAAATTGATGAGAAGATATAAGCAGCTCTCCCATGCTCCAGGCTGGCAAACACATCCTGTTGCTACTCGGTTGGATTTGTCAGAACATAGATGGGGTAGAGTGCTCTAGTGGGGAGGAAATGGTGGAAGTGGGGTGAGCACAATGATAAGACAAGGCTAGTGGTACCTGGGGCTAATATTCTACAGCTCTGGTGGTATGTGCAGAGCTCAGCAGAGAAAGGTGCATTGAGCTGGACTAAGTAATGACTAAAAGACATACTAGACATAGTATTAGAAGCTTATTTTAGTCAGAACATTACAGCTAAATGCTTCCTATGTTCATCCTGCTAAGTTCATTATTTTGTTAAATTGTTAAGCTATGCCTCACTATAAAATAGTAATAGCAGGCAAAAGTTTGTAATGTTCAGAGGAATCAAGACTCAACACAGTGACTAGAAACATTTCTACTTAAAATACAAGCCTTCCTGCTGTAACCTGAGTAATCTGCTGAAGTTCATTTGCAAGTAGCGAGTAAAGATGGAGAGCAGATTACACACCCTGCATTTAGTTCATGCATATGAAATGTAGAGACATCTACTTTTAGGCATCCTCAGGAATTGTTGGACAGGAAGGCCTTGCCATGCTATATTCTAAGCAGGTGCATAAATTCCAAAAACAGTAAAATCATAAACACAAAAATAATATTAAATAATGTACAAATTATAAAACATTAAATACTGCATTTGCATAAAAGTTGGTCCATTCATTTAATGCCTCTTTTTTTTTTTTTTTAAATCTCCGAACATATTTTTTTATTTGTGAGCACAATTACTTGAAAAATTATAAACAAGAAAAACAAATTGAGTTAACTACTAAGGAACCAAAAGGAAAATATATGGAGAAATTATCTATTTAGTTGACTGCAATTGGTGTTTGAGTTGCTGCCTCACAGTGTGATGGTGAAAACAGATTTTTTTCTCTCTATACGCATGTGAATATTGTAAGGGTTGGTTTAGGCTTTAATTTAACAGTACATAGAGACTGTATCTTTCAGTTGGATACATTTATTTAAGGTACTTAGAAGCTGACTTTTATGAGATTATTTAGGCAGTGATTATTTTTGTTGAGAAATGTGTCCTTTATCCCTCTCATTCATCCACTGCTAAGATATTTCTGTTTGTCAGAATGCCTCAATTTCTGATAAATGACTGAAGACTGACTGCTACACTTTATTAAAAAGTAATAACAATTTTTGTACGCACCCTTCACATTGTAAGGGGGGGACCATGAATCAAAGGACACTGCCTGTCTGGACCTGATAAATGCATCGTTTACCAGCTGAGGAGTTATTTAGAACTGGCTATTAATTTAAATCACATTTATCTTCCCTGAATGGGGGGAGGTTGCTGTGATAGGACTGTGAATGACCAATAGTGCAGTTAAGTGCACATTATTTATTACTACCGCCTGCAAAGCGCTGCACAATATGTTTAAAAAAAAAAAAAAAAAACAAAAACAAAAAGAAACCCAACAACAACAGTGACAATTACCATGGTTAATCTAGTCAGGGTAGTAACAAATTTATTCCTAACACAAGCCAATTTGTACACTTGTACTTAGTCTTTAGAAATTTTGTGTTTTCTGAAAATTCCTGATCTTAAAAACAGGTTATTTATCCTCTTCTAAAGCCAGACAAAACCTCCACCCTTAAAACTCATTTTTGTTAAAAAGTATCTTTCTAGCTATTCTAGAGTTTCTCAAGTACAACACAATGCAGACTACGTTTTCTAGGAGAATTTTGCATTTTATTCTGAGGCTTAGAAAACTGTAATGCAGAGCTGCTCCAAGCCACCCACTAACCTTTCCAGGATATTTCACACTTAGAAATAAAGTAATTGCAATGTAAAACAAACAAATAATAATAATAAAAACAAAACAAACAAACAAAAACAATAAAGAAATAATAGAGCTTTGTAAAACTGTGTGTACAAAATCATCCTACTGCATATGCTTATGAAATATATACTTCTACCCCTTTGTTGCTGTGAGTTAAGATGGTGGTTGTCCGGGCAGGTGATTCTGAAATTTATAAGTGTAACTAAAATAAATGGCGCCTGAAGATCAACTACTGATTGTGCTAAATGCAGTTGTTGATGATCACCCACTGTGAACTTACTGAGAAGAAGTTCCTGTGATGGACAATGTAGCCTCCATTATGCTTCACATTCCAATTAAATGACAGTGAAGGAGGGCCATGGTAAGGCTGCCATTTACCCAAGGAGAAAAGAACAAACTGCAGACACTGAAACCACAACTCTCCTCCTTCATGCCTGCAGGAGAATATTGATGACAACAATAAGAAGAAAGCATTCCTTTACTTGGCTGCAGTCATTTATATTCACACTCACTAGTCTATTTCCACCCTCATAAGAACAGTAAAGTCTCTTCTGATATTTCAAATGGAAAGTTGTTTTTTTTCTTAATCCTGACTGGCTCTTCATCTCCAATAAACAGAATGTATTTGTTCCACTGCATACAAAAATCTTTGTAATAAGCAAATTCCTATGAAATCACATTTAAAAATATCTACAGTTTTTAGCAGTACCTCATACTTCGGCATTTTTGCCTGCTACTGTTCAACAATCACTTGAAGAACAGCTAAGTAATTTTGAAATCTAATATAATCTAATGTTATGTGAAGGTAATGCTGTTCATGCATGCTCATTGCATCAACTTCTAATTGCAATTAAGCCTTTATCATTACAAGAAGGGAAAAAATATAGAGTACCATGTTTGGAGAAAGTGTTGAATTTTCCATCACTTTAGCCCAAGAAGTAAGTAGGACATTCTTGTGCAAGTATACCTAAATAAGTAAAGAGAAATGTGGAAAAAAGTAAAGATGTCACTCTAGTAAGAAGTTGCCAATATAGGTCCTTGGAAGACTCTTATAACACCTTTAATTTTATATTTTATTAAACAGTGACAATGGTTAACTGAAGTCAAAGGTCATATTGATTTTTCCATGTATGCATTTTTCAAGATGCTTTTTGTTTATTTTTCTTTGAGATATAGTTCATGATCTTATTCAACCACAAAACAGGCATTAATTCAAGACACTTTTTACGAAAAAAAATCATGACTGTCTCCTCTTTCCTAGAAGTCTATGGAACTCTGGGAATCTGCCTTTCTCACTGGTATAAAGCTCTTGTTTAAAGCTCTGAAGACCTGTGACATACCTTCGGAATCTAACGTTGGAACGGAACATGTGGACTAAATCCAATTCCATGTTTTGGCAAGCAACTATATCGTATAATCTCTTTACACTTATCAAACTCAACCATAAAAGCAATTAGGTTTTGTTCCTCATCTTCTACACCCTTACCATGCTTGAGACGTAGTTTCAGGGAATGATTGCTGTGCTAGATAAGATATTTTTTCTAATTTCCAGCATAAATGTACTTACCTACTTCTTTTCATGCCAACCCTGGCATTCAACTCACATAGTTCTCCTCCCTTTCTTGTGTTTATCTCCAGATGTATTTACAGACAACAATCAAATCTCCTTTAGGCACTGGTTTGTTAGGCTAAACATGCCAAATACTTTTGCTGCCTTTTGATATTCATGTACCAAATCCTATTGCTAGTGCTTCTCTGTGTTTTGTTTTTTTTTTGTTTGTTTGTTTTTGGTTTTTGTTTTTCCAGTAGCAGTTAATCTTTCTTTTACTATGTACGTGGTCCTCAAGATTAGGTTATATTAAAGTGTTTCATGGTGCCACTGATGCTCCTCTATCTTTTCTGGTAATACTGTATCCTACTGTATCTCAGAAACACCTTTGTGTTTTTTAACAGCTACAGCTTATTGTCAGCTCACAGTCATACTGTGATCAACTAGAGAGTTTAGGTCATTCTCCTCTTGGTGATTCCTGACAGATGAGCTCTCAGCTCATAGCAAAGTATTTGTATTATTAGTCCCTGAGTGACTGACCTTGTACTTCATGCTATTGAATTTCATCTTACTTCTATTCCTGTTGTTCTCAAGGCTATCTAATTCTTTCATTGTGATATCCCGATCCTTCTCTGTACTGATGATGCATCCTGCCACTGATGTTATCAATATTTCTGTGCACTAGCAAGATTCCTAATAAAAATACAACCACTTCCTTCCTGAAATATCTTAGAACTGGATCAGGAGAAAGAACTGCCATACTCCAGACTGATAGCCCCCTTTTCAACCACTCTAGTCACCACTCTCTTCAACCACCCTTTTGCTTACATGATACATCTCCTCTGATAATATTCAGCTTGTCCAACTTTACCGGTTTTACTGGTCTTCTAATTTACACCATGATTTTGATGTCTGATATCTAAACATCTTCCATTTATGCAATGCCATGGATGCAAGGAATGGGTTCTTGTGGTGGTTTTTTTTTGTAGCTGCTACTTGACATCTGATTTCCAAATCACGGCATTATGAAAGTGTCTCAGACAGCTCTTTTTGTGAGTACAGAGCTAGAAATTTATGAAGCTGTGCTGGCAAGAGAGAACAGGAATAGGACAGATTGCCTGGTGGTTTCACATCTTTGTATTACCTGGGACATGGCAGTGAAAAAATAGCACAGGACTAAAGTGAGATTGAACAGAAGGTCATGACTCAAATATGTGGCATAAAAGAATGCACTGCTTTCAAATTTTAAGCTAGCAGGCATACCAGTAGCCTAACTTCCTGTCAAAGGCAAAGAATACAATGAATATTTTTATGGCAAAAGCTGCTATCATTTCTTACAGTCTTTCATAACCCAGAGTTGTGTAGACTAAATATTCAGGGCAGGAAGTTTTGCCCTGAAGAGTTTGTGTGTCAGTCATCTGAAATGCAAAGAAAGGATCATATTCACTTTGGGTCACACCTTACTTCAGTTACTGCATATTCCCAACCTAATATTTAAATTGTTTTATGCTAAAAGATAATTTTGATGAAGTTTGTGCCAACTTATGACTCTAAGCATTTTGTTTTCTACACAAATTATAGAAGAATCTTTGACTCAGTTAATCCTAACTGTCTTTCTCTGAGTAAAAGATACAGTCACCTCTGGAGTTAAACATACTACTTGTCCTGTGTCTTCAGCTCTTTCCTTTTTATTTTTTCCCCAATAAATATTTTGTAGATGCTCAGTCTGTGCTACTTCCTCTGCTTACACTGCAGGTATTCAAAAGGCAGTCAGTCCTAATTATCCCATCCCCCTTCACACATCCCCACACCCAATTAATAATGTTCAGTGATGTATGAAGCTGAGTTTACATTAATGTAATTTTTTAATACATTAAAGTGCTGCACGTCTCAGTTTTTTTCTAAATAAATGTCAGTAATTTCTAAATACTTGTCTTATCCTGAGAAGCACAGACTGTGAAGGGGAAAGGGCAACAGGGGTGCAATCCTCTCTCTTCCCACTCCTATTTGTAGTTCCTGGGGATGCTCAAAGAGATTAAAACTTTCTTTTGCCAAACCTCAGGACATACAGCTATTACTTACTGTACAGAGTGCAATACAATCTAGCCTTGGAAAAGAGCATCTCTGAAACAAACTCTTTGTTCTCACTGTTATAAAAAGTAAGGTTCTCTCTAAATAAGGAAAGCAAAATGGGAAAATTTCTCTTATGAACCGTATTCGTGATGTTATTGCAAAGCTTGGATCTCTGTGATATGAACATGAGTGTGTTTCCGCATGTGGGGAGATACAGGGCAGAAAGGTTCTAAATTCACAGTTAGCAGATCGATCAAAGGAAGATTATCTGTCACTTAAATCAGAGTTAATTAGAGTTAATGTATGAATTTAATTCCACACTGTAACTTGAGGTGAGAGGGTAAAATGGCACAGAAATGTCTAAAAACAGAAAGTATCACAGATGATGATTTTTCAAGTAGCCAATGACATTGGCTGGCTTGGTCTTGAGATGCTGTGTATGCATGGATCAATAAGATGCATTGCTGTGTGACTGCTCTGTGAAACTTCATCTACCTGGGGGCTACTAATAGTAAATTTCTAAGAATCATGATTTTTCTTTCATTCATTACTGTAGGTCCATAAATTCCTGAAACAGAAAGTTATCACACGTTTGTAAAGTGTCTCATACATGCAAATGTTTGTAGATTAAAATATTTACCAAATCCTAAGCATACGGTATAACTGAAAAACATCTTAAATGTATCTCAATAAAGCACAGAGAGAAAAAAGTTACAGCTCTGTTCCCAAATATTTCAATAGGCAATGAATCTACTTCAAATAATTGTAAAAATCTTTTTTACAAAATGAACCAAAAAATTAAATTCATCTTAAATTCATGTTTCTAGTTCTAACTCAAGATGCATATCCTATGCAGGTTGTATAATTGTATGACTGTAACAAAATTTGTGATATTTCAGTTTTACTTGGTGTCTGCAGCATTTTTCTCCTGCATTTCCTGTGAATGATCCCCGAAAGTACCACTGCATTGTTCTTTTTGGACCATGTTTGTAGACTATTTCTAGCTGACATCAATGCAATCCAAATAATCCTCAGAAGTTGCTTCATTATTTATCACAAAAAGCAATCTGGCATGCAGTGTGTTATCGACGGCTGAAATCCAATACTCAAAGGTCACCAAAACAAATACCAGAAAGAAAAGGTGTTAAGGCAAATAAAAATACACCTTTTTAATTTTGACTGAATTGATTAAATAACAATTGAGTGGTGTCACAGGTCATAAGGCTGTGAGACACAAGGTCAGCTTAATAGAAAAGAGCCTGGGGCCATGTCACAGGGTATGCTCTGAGGCCTAGCACTAAGGCCACATCATTGTGCTCATTTCTGCCCTTACCCCATGTAGTCTGAAATGAAGAAATGCCTAAACAGAATAGAGAGCAGTCTAAATAGACTAGTGCTTATCGCTGAGGGCTACCCCCTGAGTCAATGCTGTTTAGAACTGATTGCTTTATTTGAAGTGAGAGTACAGGGCATCTTGCAGGAAACATTTTATAAAATTCAGTAGGCCAAGGGGAAAACAAACAAACTAACTAACTAGCTAAAAACAAAGTAAAACAACATAAACCAATCCTCTCTGTGCCACCAGTACTCTATAATGTATGTACATCTCATTACAGTCCCATAGTTCAACCCATACAATCAGGGCTGACAGTAAATGAGTATAGAAGAAAGTGAAACTTTTAAATACACTGAAATCAAAACAGCTTTCTAGAGAATCGTAAGAACTGTGTAGTGCTTATGTACTGTGGCTGTCTCTTCCTCAAGTACACTTCTCTACAACTTCTTAAAAGTTATTTTCACCTTAAACTGGGAAGGTAAACATCTGTAACTGAAGAGTGTAAAAAAATTTCTATGTTGAAGTGTGCTCATCTGGAAGATTACCTTTACCTTGTGTAGACAGTTGTATTTTGTTCCTTTAATACTCCAGCATTTGTTTGAAAATCATCCTCTATGATTGCCTATTAGTTGGCAGACTTCCTATGGCAATGCTTTGCTAAATTTTTTTCTGGTTTTGACCTCATCACACTGGCATGTTATTATAATCTATTTTCTATTGATTTTGAAGACAGTGATACTGATTTTTGTTCCATTAAACATTAGAATTTTGTAAACTTGTACACGAACTCACTCCATAACACAGTTACCGGGAATTTCTAAATCCTACCTACCTACTGCTCATTTTTAAAAATTGGTCATTATCTATGAAATAGACAAGAAGATGTGCAGATATATAGTATTTTAATCTAGTTACAGAGATATTATTAAATTATCATTTTCATATGTGGAAATATTTGAGGAAGCAAAGTTTGAGATCAATTAGCTGAAAAGAAGTCTCTCAGATAACTTAATGGTGGAAAGAATACTTTTACCAGTGAGAATCTAACACACTTCTTAATGTTTATCCTGCTGAATAAGAGTTTTACAGCAATTTCCATTGTTTGGACTGGAAACAGTAACTTTTGTTTTAAGGTTGTCAGTCTGTTTTCTGTTCTTTTTTGTCCTGGAAGAATTTGTTTCCTTTTTGATCAGTTTATTTTAAGAAATACCACATGGCTTTAAAAGATATTACCTAAAAATTTACTTATATAAACAGTGAAGTTCAGAACCTAAAACTATCAAGAACAAGAACTTTAATGCACAAATGATTTTATCAACAGCTGTAAATCCTGAAAATCACTCAGTGAGAGAATGCTCAGTGTTCTTAAGAAATTATCATAAATGATACAATATATTTATAGGGAATCTACAAATATAAAAATGCCCCAAAAGAGGATTTTTGTTTGTTTGTTTGTTTGTTTTTGTGCTTACAGAGATGTACTTGCATTCAGTATTCAATACCTGCACATGGATTCTAGGAACTGTACTTACAGGAAATAAATATTATTGTTCAGAAGTAATTTGAAGAAATTATTTATTTCTGTGAAAACTGCATCGCTGTTTTGCATAGGCAAGTTCTATGCTGAGTGCTATTATTTGTGATGAGTAGAATGTGGCTGGACTGCAAAAAGTCTGTCAGGGTATCTATATGTTATGTACAACAATGGGTGAAAAATGCCAATGAAAAAAGAAATAAGAAAAGGAAAAAATAATTTATGATAACAACATATAACAGTGTAATAGTTTGAATGTTCTTTCCTGCACAACCTATATGAGAACTTCCTGGGCAGCAGTAGTGGTGTGAGGTGAGGCAAGACTCACTCAACCAAGCCCTGTGGCCCGGGAAGAAGAAAGGAGGAACTATGATAACGTGGCGTCTCAAGAACAACCTGAAGACATCAGGTCATTCGTATAGTAGTGTTAACAACCAGTTACCAAGCTGTGCTAGTTATCAATAGTGCTGCATTTTCAATGCTTTGAAACTTTGCAGGTTTGTATAATAATTTTTCAACATCACAAATCATAACACTTTCGTTGGCAATCTAGTCAAAGAACCATCAAAATTAATAACTGATTTACTATCCATGCTCCCAAATCTTTCTTTTTTGAAAAAGAACTGAAACAAGATCAGAAAGGCTACCTACTGTGCTGCACTAATGTTTCAGGATTCTTTTAAAATAAACATTACAACTAAGTCCTCAGTATCTCACAGGAAATCCAAGGATGTCTGACCATGTAATCATATGATTATAAGATCACTGGATTTTAATACAGACAGAAACTGTTTTTAATGAGTTATACATGATGCTGGTTATGGCTATAAATCAATCACAGGAACAGTAAGAGAGAGACATATATTGAGATGTTACATTAGTACATGCATATCATTGCCCATTGCACCCTAGGATTATTCATCTTACTCATGGCTATGTCTGTTTCACATTTTGACAAATTTATGAGATTGTATGACTGTGAAATATTAAAATGGTGTCTTCATGATCTCCTGCACCACACTCTCACCATTACATTTACTTTCCAAGATGAAAATCTTTACTCTAGACAAATTATAATAGCTGTGGATTTTTTTTCCTGGATTCAGGCAGAATATTTTTTTTCTCATTTACTTTTTCCCTCCTAAATGGTCTTGCATCCTGTTAAGAATGGAGTGATGCAGGCAAATGACTGTAGATGACTTGTGACAGTCCTGCAACATTTCTCTTGAACCAACACTCTTGAGTTAGCTTCTTGCATTAAATCTATGAGTTGTAAGAGACTTGCGCATCAATAAGATCAGGTTTACCTTAAGATTGGGCAACAACTTCTGACATCAAGTTGCTTATGAGTTGCATATTCAAAATTCTAAGTGGTTGTTTTTTTTGTTTTGTTTTGTTTTGTTTTGTTTTGTGTCGACTAAGATGATCAAAGAAATGGCAATGGCTACAAGGTGTGATTTTGGAAATATTGGCTTAAATCCATGAACTGAACTTCAGTCTCTTTGATATGTTTATTTACATTTATTAACTGCTCAGTTTAACTTCTCAGCTTTTCCTTAGTAAGGTATTTTAAATTACACCTTTTATTTGATTTTGTATTAGGCCAGAAAGTCAACCTAATGATTAATATTTATACTGAAATACTAGCATAAATATTCCTCATTTTCTCTATCTGTGTCATATTCCCCATTCCTATTTTAAAAGTCTGTATTATTCATGTTTGTATTTGTATCTTATCTAGAATTCTTCAATTCTATTTCATAGATTAAATAAAATTGGATAAGTTGAGGTTTCACTGAGACTTTTCTCTTCAGCAATTTAATCCAGAACATAATGTCCTGTAAGTGAATAGAGGGTTAATCAGTGTTTGCATAACCCTTTCCTGAACTTCCCTACATCTTCCAATTAATTGAGGTAACTGAAAACAAACAAACAAACAAAAAAAAACAACCTACAAATCTTTTAGAATACAATGTTTCCCTTCCCTGTTTGCAAAGTTTCTTTAAGCAGCAGTGCCAATTTCTAGAGAATTTAACTAAAACACTGAAGTTTAAATAATTGCTCACTGTGTATAGGAAGCACCAAATGAGGTGTATTTCAGTGGTAATTCTTAACCAAGTGCTCACTATTCATCTTCTCATTAGTTTATGAACAATAAAAAGAAAAAATTTTCTTCTCCTTTGAGGAGAAATTCTGGCTATGCAAAAGAATTATTCAAAAACTCTGGTACTATGTGCATTCATGAATATTATTGTATGGATTGAAAAGATCTCATTAAAGGAGTATTACCATCTTTTTGAATGGGCACATTGAAATAAATATGTCAGTAAGGGAAGGTATAGCTGTCCCATACCAAACCGGTGGTTTATTCCATCTCCTCAATACTTAGGAAACTGAGTGGTATCTGCAAGGTAGAAACAAAGCTAAGAACTTGGAATGGCAAGACTATCCTCAAAATCAGAGAGCAAAGCAAATCTTTCATAATTACAGTCAATCCACTTTATCTAAAATTTTCTAATTCCAAACCCGTGTCACTGAGTATTTGAAGAATGACTACTTTTTCCAGTGAAATGGACCAACCATCCAAGTGCAGTGACTGAAAACCTTGTTTATCACAGAGAAATACATTAAAGGTATAAAATGGATCCTATTGATTTTGATTTCTTGGATTTCCATTATTTTACTCTGTGTGAGTAAAATTATCTCATAAAAGTTCAAACAAGTGGCCAAAAAATTCCTATTACATTGTTTTGGTAGTGAGGAGAGATTCATTTGTCTCTTGCACTGTTTATTTTCCCATGTATCTGTTGTAATTCTTTTTTTTATTCTTAGACTTAATGCTTTGACTTTCTTGTATTTTAAAATAATAAAATAAAACCTAATAAAAATTAAGAAATGTCATACACTTCAGGGGTCAAAGGGTTTCAAGTGCGCCTGATAACATGCTTAGCTATCTGTCTCCTGTAGAAATCGCACTTCTTTCTCCTTGGCTTCAAGATTGTTACTCACTATGAAGGAACTTCTGACATCCCCTCTCACCAGTTTAGCAGTGTTCTACTGTGTTTCAAACTTTCTAAGTGTGCTAAGAAGCTGGAGGGTACATCTAGATATGTTTGCAATGTGAATAATTAAAGACATCCTTATTCTCATATACATTCACATAATTAAAGGAGAAAAAAAAACACTCCAAAAAACAGACACAAAAAAACCCCAATCTCCTCACTCTAACAGCCCTAGTGGAAAGCTAGAACATGTTTGAATAAAATATTCACTATGATTCCTTTATTTGACAGAAATTCCCAGACCATGGCTTCCTTTCATAGTTCAAATGTCAAGCATCCCCTTCCACTGTGGTCAGGGTGGCATGCAGGAACAGAGGGAGACCCTAAACAGAAGTCTTTAATGATGACAAGCCTGGTTAACTCAATGACCCACAGCGTCTTTTGTCTCCCTTTCTCCCCATGTTCGCTCCTGCTGATTCAGATGGGGGATGCCAGCTAGCGGAGCAGTTGCTCATGCATAGTCTAGGGAAAGCGCTTTCTTCACCCTTGTGCATAGAGTGCAAAAGGCCCTTCAATTTCCTCTGCACTTTTTTTTTTTTTTTTGTCTTTTTCTCTGATTGACTAGCTTTATATTGATTGAAAAGTCATTTCCTTTGCCCAGTCTTCTGAAAAACAAAGTAAATGCTTTCTGTGACCCTAATTCTTAGATTTTTTTTCTTTCCAGAGAGCTAAAGAAAAAGTTTCCTGTCAATTATATCGAAGAAAAAATGATATTGTTATTTTGTAGCGCTTTTTTTTTTCTCAGTATGTGTCAAAAGGGAGCAAATGATGCATTAAAAGGCTAAAAGCTGAAATAAAGATTAGGTGTAAAGTGCTATTGATCCCTTTACGAAAAGAAGCTAAGACAGATTCCACTTTGCTGTCAGCTTACATTTTCAGTAAGTTACCGAGATGCAAGATTTGAAACTTCTACAAAGGAGTCTTTAAAGCACCACTGAAAATATCAAGTAAGATTAGATTAGACAGTAAGATCAACCATTAAAAAATGTCAGTGGTGCAGCTGAGGCACTGTGAGTCTGCATTGTCCTGGTCAGTTTAGTGTAGTCCAATGACTGAATGTTTAGGAAGCCCTTACAAAGAACCAGAACTTTAAAAACATAGCTTATTACACTGTCCATGTGTACACTCTACTTATATGTACACACGCTTAAATATATATTTCCTTGTCCAGAATCTGTAAGATCTTAGGAACACAGATGTAATTTTCATTGAATGGAGCAGAAAGGAATCTATGAAAGCTCCAGTTTTCAGTGCCTTAACTCACTATTCATTCAAAGGAAAGTCAAAGTATTTTGGAGATTATTATAAACTTTACCAATTTTAATAAGAAAGAAAACTATTATCATTAATCAGTACAGTCAGTTTTCTTCCAATATCTCTACTCTCCCGTGCCTAACAAATCTTTCTATCATTCCATTGCTACAACCAGGAAATGCAATCCAACGTACTTGGAAATATGCAAGCGAAAAAAGAAGGTAAACTCAGTGCTTAAAAACACTAACAGTAAGCAATTTCTGTAGAGCAATGAGGTAAAGCTTTTCAAATTTGAAACACTCATGATACAGACACTCCTTCAGTACAAGAGTTCAGTCTCAGGAATGAAAGGTGTTTACTGATGAAGAGCTTTAAATTAATACGAAAAGAAATGGACAAGTTCAGGGATGAGTTCAAAGTTATAGAGCTATTAGAATAGTTTTTAAGAGTACCTGTATTAGAAATCAGAGCAGTGAATACATAGGAATATATAAATAGAGTAATATAAAACATGAATTTCTATTAAACGAGCTACTATATGAGCTTGTGAAACTACACGGGCTGTTCCAAAAGTAATGCCTCCTATTTTATTGTGTTGACTCACAACATCAGAAGCACAGATGGTGGTAGGTCAGTAGAGGACGATCTTTCCTGACAGTATTCCATTACATTTTCTTGCCATGTGACAGATGCCAGTAGAGGGACAGTCTGACAGAATGGCATCTGACATGGAAGTGAATATGAAGCAGAAGTATGTAAATTTCCCTTATGTGGAAAAAATGGCACCCATTGAAATTCATCAATGCTTGTAGAATGTTTATGGAGACCAATCAGTGGATTTAAATACAGTGAAGTGCTGTGTGATGCATTTCATCAGTGATGACAGTGAGACAGGACAAACCACATTCCAGATAGCTATGCAGATATCTAAAAGTGCAGCATACAAGCTCTTGTCCATTGCTGGTGAAAATGAATATGCCGGTGACTACATGGAAAGATACTGTTTTGTACCTGAGAATTTGCTCTATAGAACAGTGTTCCTGTGCTCTTTGTATCTGTTGTAGTTTCCATGGAATTAAATAGGAGGTGATCTATTTATTTCAGAGTGACCTATCCTCTTGTAACATAGTTCATCCAGGCCATTCCAAGCCACTTACACTGTAAACTAAATAAAGAAATGATGCCTTCATATTCTCCTCTATGTCCCAGCAGCTTTCTGGTGTCTGCTTAATCAAAATACAAGACCTAGTCTAGTTCAGAGATTTTCTGCATTGTAATGTCACTGAATGATGTATGCTTCCTTCAGACTGACAGTTCTGAGGTCCATCTGAAGCGGAAACAGGTGCAAACAGCTTGGACAACAGCTTCAAAGGGCTGACTGAAGAAAGATATTTCCATATTTAGTGAAATTTTCAAATGGTAAACAGCATCAGAACAAATGTGTGAATGTTCTAATGGGATGAAAAATAATTCAAAAGACTAGATGCCAGAAAGCCTAATCAGACTCTTGGAAGAAACAGTAAGACAGTTTTTTGTATAATTCTATCAGTAATATTTTCAAGGATAGAAATTAATTTTATTGTAGTGTATAAGACACTGAAACAAAGCCTGAAGTGCTTATATTAGCTCATCTTGTGTTGCAAAAGGAGATCCTTCAAGAAAACAACTGGTCCAAGGTTGAAAATCCACATTATATGCATTTTAAGCTCTCATTTTGAATTAACTACAGTTAAATTTACTGTAATAGATGTCTTCTAGCAGCTGGAAAATATTAGGTGAATTTGTTGTGCTTCTTAGTGTCATTTCAACAAAAAGGAATCTAGTTAATGCAACACAGTTCTATGATATAAACCAAAGCACTGTAGGTTAGGATGATTAAGAGATTTACTTACTATAAATTAATAAATCATGAACAAATCAATTCAACCAGATTGTATCTATCATGACGTATCATTTAGGGATTTCTTACAGCAAAATCTTTAGCCGGTGCTAAAATGTATTCTATAATCAGTGGAGGAGACAGGGCAAAAGAATAGATCGGAGCTTGATTTTCACTTTGGGATGTGTTGGCAGCTTGCCTGCTTTGCTTGTAGAACTCAGACTATTTTGCTTGGCAGCTGATAATTCTCGCAAGCATTCAGCAACAAATTCACACACTGTATTTTTCTGTATGAAACTTTCCTCATGTGACAACAAATTTCAGGTAAAGGCTGTGAAGTGAGACTAGCCAGATATACACTCTGGCAAAATGGTTTAGTTAATGGAAAATCAAGAGATGAAAAAGGAGAAAAATCAGTGAAACTGTTAGAAATCTTAAAGCTTTTAGATCAAACAGTGCTTTTGTTGCTGGATGTTTTCATCATTCATCTTTAAACTGTCTGCATTAGTAACATTATTATTTCAATTTAGATGTTACTTTTGCAAAATATTTTCCTAATATGATGGGTAGCAGTTCCATGTATGAAAATGTGTGAAGCTTGTGCATCTATCAGTTTTAACATACAGAAAGGAACCCACAGATGGCCGAATGTAGATAAACTACATGATGAAGATACATCACAGTTGATGTATAACAAGCTGAAAGCTGATGTGAGAAACAAAAGTGAAACAGTAACACAAACTTCAACATGTATTTCTCTTTTGCATACCACAAGTCATTACCAGTCTTCTGTACAACTTACGATAGCCACTAAAACTTGTATATGTGATTTTTCTACTTACAGTTAGGAGGAACATGTCATGTAAAGACATCAATATAATTTCGTTGCTCTCCTCATAAACAGAATCATACAATCATAGAATCACTGCAGTTGGAATGGACCTTTAAAGGTCATCTGGTTCAACTTTGCTGAAATGAACAGGGATAACTAAGAAAATCAGGGTGCTCAGTGCCCCTTCTGGCCTGACCTTGAGTGTCTCCAGGGATGAGGCATCCTCTACCACTCTGGACAATCTTTTCCAGTACCTCACCACCTTTGTTGTAAAAAATTTCCATATACTAATCCGAGTAGTATATTCAAGAAAATGGTATTTCAACGAGGTCATTGGCCTCAGAACAAGTAGTAATGTCCATTCACGCATTGAGGAAAGCAAATAATTAATCTGAAAAATAAACAAGTATATACAAGAATCAGGGGAAATAGCAGGCACATATGGATTTTCAGATATGACTGCTTATACTGTGTACAACATACAAATGCTTGATGTGGTATTGTTTCAGACCCAATCAAGTACTTAAAGTAACCCCTTTATTTCAAACAGCTTCTCTCAGAGAATAAGACTGCATGAAAAAAGATTTGGCATAGTCTTTCATAAGTCAAGTGAGTAAAAATAAGATGTGCTCAGAACAGTAAAAACTTCAGAGCAATTTGAGCAAGATGTGTTCTGCGTTGTGACTCCAACAGCTGTACTAGTTTAGATACAAGGTATTGATTTTTGTTCATCAGCAGCTGAGGGTTAGTAATCTATTAATCCTATGTTGCTAGCTGTGAATACCTTGAGATATTTGTTTTCTAACAGACTTTCTGAAGATTTTGATAGGGCTGAGGTGAATTTAAGAGAAACACAGCATATTGTGTTCATAACATAAAAATATTTTCTCTCCAAAGAGTAAAAATTATGTTCATGTGTGCTAAAATGTAACAATGCAGATTTTATATTGAAAATCCACTCTTTAAAATATTCAACATCAGCAGTGTATGAAGGAGCTGTGAGTGGCTGTATTCTCTTAATGGCTTTCACTGAAACATATCCATATATATATCTTGCTCTGTTCATAATATCCTATATTAATTACAGTGTCATATACCCTCTTGATTGCAATTCTTAAGATACTCTGTTTATGATATGCCTGGGAACTGGCAACAATGACCTACTGTGGTTTAACATATCTAATCTTGAGGCTTAGCTCTGAAATGCTTTTCAACATGTTCTGAAGACAGAAAACTCTGTTCAGCAGTTTGGAAAAGAGTTAAGCAGAAATACAGTGAAAACAAGTAGACAACAACAACAAAAATAAAGTAAAAGCAGTCTTTGTCTTTACAAAGTTACAATTAACATCCTTTGTATTACTTTTCATAAATGTATGTCCACTGAAAAAAAGAACTGCTCAGATTATATTTAGTCTGTAAATATTGTAAATCATACATTTTGTTAACTATGTTGTCTAGGAATCAAGGAAAATATGACTACTTATCACTGTTCAAAGTCCCCTGTGGTGGAGAAACCTCTGAAGGGAGGGGCAAATTGTGAGCCTATTGAGAATCCTATTCTGGATGGACAAAGTAAGGTAGGAGAGACAAAGTCTGGTCCAAAGTGTGCTGCAGGGTTGGGGGAGGAAGGCTTGAAAGCAGGTAGGAAGAAGCCCTTAAAGAGCAGGTCTGAAACTGGGAGAGTACAAAGAGAGACTGTGGAATATGTTCAGTGTAGGGAAGCATTGAACTGCTCCACTATAAAGTAATAGGAGGATGGGGCCTTCTATCCACTACACAAACAGCTACAAAAAGTACAAATGTACTATAATAAAATCTATCTGAAGAGCAAACTTCACTTTTCACTCTTAGATTTGCTTCAAAATTTGATTCACTTCAAATACAAAGTTAGGGCCCATCCAGCCCCAGGCTCTGAACCCTTTCACGGCATCCATGCTCACGCACAGAAAAGAAATGTGCAGAAGTTTGCTCTATGTGTTCAACTTTTCTGCTACTTGGGCTTTCATTTTTTGTCACAGAGGATAAACAACGCCTGGTAATTTTCATAATCACATCTTGAAGCTGAAACATTTTGTATTTTATGTTGCAATTTATTGAAACAACATAGTAGCAAAACTTCCCTGTATCCAAGATAGAATACAAGACAGGGATAATGATTGCAGCACAATGCAAGAAATTTATTAGATTTTTTTAAAAAATACCTGAAGCTGTGAAGAATATCCATTCACTACCATGTTGCAAAAGAAAGATTATCTTCTTCTGAAACTGGAAATTTGATTTTTCAGCATAGCCAGAGTTACAATGTTGCAGTCAGAGTTGATGGTTTGTCCATGTTCCAGGAAATCCAGAAGGATCATCCCTTTTCTATCACAAAAGACAGTGCACATCACTTTATCTTCTGAAGGCTGTATCTTGGACTTTTCCTTTGATGGGGAACTCACACACAAACAAAATGGACTGCTGTTTACTGGTGACACCATGTCTCATCCACATTAATGACACAATTCAGGGAACTGTCACTTTCACCCTCATATTGCTTCAACAGGTCCTGACAAACTTGTATACAATGTTTCTGGCCCAAACTTTGAGATATTGCAGTACTGCCAGCATTGTTTCCAACATATTGAAGCTGATACTCAGCTCCGTTCCCTGACCATAATACATTAATTCACATGGGTGAGCATGGCCATCCAGAATGTGTCTTGTCTTTCACATCACTGTCACCACTTCTAAAACACACCACCCACAGCCTTACTGTGCTCACATTCACTGTTTGGTCTCCAGAAATGTTCAACAAGCATCAGTGAATGTCAGTGTTAATGAGTACAATTTTTATTTTTTTATTTTTTTCTTTTTCCTGCAAGAAGGAATTCAGCGACACACCTCTGCTTCATATGCACATCTACGTGAGATGCCATTGTGTCAGACTGCCCCTCTGCTGCCATCTGTTGCACAGTAACAAAATGCAGTGGAATATTGGAGGGAAAGTGCAACCTCTACTGCCATACCAACATCTGCCTCTGATTTTGTGGGGCAACATAACAAAAATAAAAGACAAAGTTATGGCTCTTTCAGAGCAGTGCTCATATTTATCAATATCTTCTATGGAAAACAAGCATACAAAAAGTTAGTCATCTTTTTAAAACTGAAAAAGAGTAAGCATGTAACAAAGATGGAATTGACTTTTACAGACTTTCCCATATTAAGCTGTTCTTTGGATAAATGTATTAGAGCATTCAATCCCTGTAACACTTAGCCTTCATTTGTTCACCATGACCTAATTTTCAGACTTTGAGTTTTCATGTGTATAAGTAATTTATCATGAACATGTAGACTTGGCTTTGTCATACATGTACAGAGCGCAGTTGTCAAGGAAAAAGTTCTTTATGGAATAATTACCTTCAAAGAATGGTCTTCCTTCTGCCTGCATAAAGATGTCTCATTAAACCATTAAAGCTTTCTTGCACACAGTTCCCTGTAATACAGACTCTAACTATTTAAATACTAATCCATGCTAATGCTTTTACATGTAAACTAAGTATGTTTTTATTCAATTTTAGACAACCAATCCTCCTTTCTTGTCGATATTTACATTTTTCTCTTAAGCTCATATAGTTTAACACATTTAGACAGTGATTATTCATCTGAGGAATCAAATGTTACATCAAAGGAGATACAATATTTTCATCATGTATTTAATGACAATATTTTGCAAGTGCATAATAAGTAATAATTGCTCATCAAACAAAAATAATGAAACTTGGAAAAATGTAAAGTAGCTTTAATAAAGTATTTGAACTGCAAGGAAAAATTTAAATTTGTAATCAACACATACAAACAAATCACCAAATTTCCTAATATTGTGGTTCTAAGCAAGCTAATTATCCACATTAAATATTATTAAAATAGCATTTTTTTTTTCCTTTGAAGTCAACACAATAGTATTAATATAACTATCAGACATAAGAAGTATGAAAAATGCTAACAAGAAAAACACGCACAAGATGAGGTACTTTTCTTTCAGATGTTGAGACTTTGTATTGGAGGCTGTCAGGACACATAAGGATACTGCGGTGTGTAACAAAAGAATATAAATAGATATAAATATATAGGACATAGATATAAATATAATAGATATAAATAGATAGGACAGGGGAAGATTTGACTTTTATTCCACCAGAATAAAAATATGATTCAATTGGTCCTATAAGAAAAGAAAGCCTAGTCAGGAAAAAAAAAAAAAAAAAAAAAAAAAAAAAAAAAAAAAGGTGACTAACTATAGGTTTGTGAGGTTGCTAAAAGATATTATTAATTAATTGCTTTCATAATTTTATTTCTTCTAATGCAAAATGCAACATAAAAGTTCATACAGCATGTATATATATACATATATATATGTATACATCATGGGAAATATGAGGTGTTAGCATTCCTCTGACTCTTCATTTGGGACAAAGAGGAACAAGAGAGAATCTTGGTGTCAGAAGAAATTAAGGCAAGATATTTGCTTTTAAAAGAGTTTAAGAATATTTATTTGTTTGTTTGTTTGTTTGTTTGTTCACAGCACTACCTGGTGATTCATGCATATAAATAGGATAAGTGTTCACAAGACCAACTGTAGCCTTGTTAAGGTCAAAGTGGCCTTCACTGCTGATAATTTAACTGAAAGATCAATTCATACAAATACGAGTTTTAGATATTCCAACTAGGTTTGCTATGATTTTATCTCTAGAGATAATTCTCTATCTCCCTCATTATAAACAGTCTAAAAACTTAAGAGAACAAATAGTTAAGCTTTACCTGGTTAAAGAGCACTGATTGAACTGAGAGATCTTCCTAGTACAAGACACAAAATAACTACCTGTGAATAGTGCATGGGATTTTAATCAATGGGAAAGTGGTTCTAGAGTTCTAACAAAACAAATGGTCTGACATATCCCATATGGCAACTCAATTGAGTTTACTTCCAAATAAGGTAAAACTAACATATTCTTTTTCTGACTGATTACACTAAATTGTCTTGAGAAAGAGCTAACAGAGAAAATGAGTTGAAACTCTCTTCCTTTTCCTCCCTTGAACCTGTTATACTGAGTGAATGACTGACAAATATCTTTTATCATTACAGTGATAATTCTGCCCTACCCTACATCTTCACATCTTCTTCTAAGAGTTTAAGTGGTATTGAATGAAATGCAAATGATCCTTTCCTAAAGTGTTTGGTGGGGAGGAGCAAAATGTAGATGTGCCAGACTTAAGATTTGCACAAAAAAGAATGTTTGAGCAAATTAATAATAAAATTCTTAACATGTAGCTTAAACTCGCAATCTGTGTTCAAGTTAGAAAGTAAATATAACCTGAGTTTAAAATACAAAGCAGAACAAAAACTTTTGTTGCGTGCTAAAATCTGTTTCAAGTCCTTTTAAAAGAAGTTGCCCTTAGGACCTCTTCCAGCTTTCCCATATTCCACCCAAAACTGAACAGTTACCCCTGACCACATGTAGTTGCTCCTGAGGATACTGTATATGTTTCTTGAAAGTATTTCAGATCAGCATGAAGAAAAATGTTGTGTAAATAAAATATATATAGATAAGAAACATCTCAGCATTTCAGATTTAATTTTCTCTCAGTCTTTCTGTAAAAAGGCTTGATTTTTCTTCATTTCTCACTTATGTTTCTTTTTCTTTTTTTTTTTTTTTGAGAAATGTTACTGAAAATATTCAGTTGTTGGAATTTCCATTCAACAGTAATGTTGGCTTTCAAGCAATCTCTTAATGACAATAAGGAATACATCCTGATAAAGTTAGAGTCAAAATACATCAAGTTTTTGTTAAACGCATCTTGTATCCTAAGTGTTAGGCCATAGCATCAATTTTTGCATTCTATATGTCTGCTGAAGACAGATGAACAGCAAAAATTTGTATAATCTGAGGATGTATTCTGCTGTTTGAAAGAATAAAAAACCTTTGCACAGTTAAGTTCAAATTGTCTGCAATTGTTTTATACTTCCTGATGCCTTATTTTAATGTGAATCTTTGAGTGATCTATAAAAATGTGGTCAAGGAATAGGAGGGTTTTTTATGACTGTGACTTCACAGTACTTTCTGTAACAATTTAACAAAAAGTTATCAAGAAATAATCTTTTTCTTTTGTAAATGTTTTACAACTTTTATTAGTCAAGTACTTTATTGACAAACACTTAAGCATAATTAAAACATGTCAGTAACTAGTGTACTTAAATAAAACTAAATTTACATGGAATATTTGGTCTGCTTGGTGTTGCTCAGAATTGTATATATCATCCAACAGATGAAACATACAGAGAACTCTGTCTCATATTCAAATATATGGCATAGTCTGAGCTGTGGTCTCAAAATGTAAGTCTTAAGCTACACAGATGTGAAAGCTACAACATATCACTGGGTGTGATAAGTACATTATAATTTTCAAAATAATATATTTAGTGGCAGCATCACATGTGACTTATGAGGTGCTGAGCTTAAGTATCTGTAAATAGTTCATTTAAGTCCCAACTGCTAAAAGAGCCAACAAAATTACATTGTCATTAGGAAATGTATTCACATCTTTCTTCAACCTCCGTATGATTGTTAAGATGCAGTTAAAACTGAAGACTAACTCCACTGCTGACCTTCACTGACATTCTGCATTTTACTGTCAGCACTACATGCTGCAAAGTAATGGAAATAAAACCCAAAACAATTCCTAAGACCAGATCAGTTTCTAACCACACAAATTCGGTCATGATCTGTGATAAAGTGACCCAGCATATATATTCATTTGTATTTCCCATCTTTTCTTGCACAGCCTTTCTAACCTATCAAATAGTCATGAGGAAAACGCATAATAATAAGATTTTTTTTCATTTTAGAATGGATACCTCACTGAGACAAACAGGAAAGGCAATTTAATTGTTGCTGAGAACTCCTTTCTCACCCTGGTCATGCTCATAAAGACAGCATTCCCTCATTTTCACATAAATCACATTTCTTGTATCAGTTTAGGGCACAGATGCAGATTTGTGCACTCCATCTAAGCCTAATTTAACCGAGGTGAGCCTAATATGATAAGTGTATACATATTTTTTTAGCTGGAATAACCATAGTTGGAATATTTTCCAATATGTCTATGCTTCAGATTTTAATAGTAAATAGTAAAAATAACTACACTCATTTAAATTAATTTAAGTATAGTTGCCAGAAAAATGCAGAAAAAAAAATTCACATTTCACATGGATTGTTTTTTTACAATACATTCGAAATCTCTGAAAGAAAAACACATTGCAAAGAACGAAATATATGGACAAGTATTACAAAATACTTTAACTTAAATTTTGAAATTTCAACCAAAATGATCAATTAAAAGAGATTCATGGCTGTAAACTCCACAAATGAGAACAATCAAAAGAGAAATTTGAAAAAAGTAGCATGCAGTAAGTAGTAAAAAGTAGTAAAAATCAAATTAGTTTTGATTTATACAGTGATCCAACAGGTTGTACCTTGTATGAATGCTATCTTTAAGTGCACTAATTTATTCAGGTAAACTGAAGCTGAAATCCAGATAGTGGGTGGTGGTTCATGCAGAGCAAATTCGGATTTATTAATATACTGAGTTTCTCTCAACTACACTTTGATCACTGACTTAAACTGATGTTCTTGGAGTGAAGAAACATATGCTAAAGAAGAACTTGTCACAAAGGACATCTATAATTAAAGAAGATCTTCAATGAAAGCATTTCACAACACCTCCATTAAGCTCTGTTATACTGCAAAAAGAACATGAGCCTCTGTGTAAAGAAAAGTTAAATAATTGTCAGCTGAAAGCAGATGAGGGTTTTATTGAATACCTGTATTACTAATGCATGAGGAGGTACCCACGCAGAGCACAGCAGACACAATCATTGCTTTTAATCATTGTACAATTTTTATTACCAATGGAACTTCTAAACAAAAAGAGTGAGATAGATTTCCTTCGCTGGTAGCCAGTAGCTTTATTTCAGGAGAAATCAGTGACCTAGGTCACTGAGTTGTCACCGATCCTACTAACAGGATCACCTCCACACGAAGAAGCAGGTAGGATTACTGTCTTCAGGGCAGCACAGATCAGGGCGTTTCAAACCTCACTAGTTGGGGTCATATGAAGGTTAAAGAACATGTAATCACTTCCATATCTTCCCACTGCTATTTGACAAGGTGTGTACATGAAAAAAATATGACATATTTATATAGTTTCTTACGGAATACATTACAATAAAGAAAGAAATGCACATCAGTTTAATTTCTATATTCACTAATTAGATCTGTGGGAATATCACAGTAATCCTGTCTTGGATGTAAGTAAAAAATTCTGTATGACTGGAGAGAGCCCTTTCAAAGTTTATGTTCAGTATATACCAGAGAAGAGACACTGCTCTGATAAAGAAGTCAGAATCAGTTCTATTTTTTTTTTTAATTGAAAAGAAAAAAAGCCACCTAATAATAGCTATTTCCATTCGCAATAACAGCTATTTTCATTTGTAAGCGTTGTAAATGTAAATAACTAGATTTATCCAGGCATTTCAGTGGGCACAGCTACAAATATTTCCCAAAAGGGGGAAATTGCTTTTAGAAATCTGTGTGTATGAAACAATAAAAATACTCTACTAGCAAAACTCTATTGGAAAAATACATATTTTTCCCTATCCATCAGTAAAATTTGATTATTCAATCTGTCTGGAAAAAAGTTTCTTAACTGTTCCATACAATCAAAAACAAACACTTTTCTATCTTTCTCAAAAATTTATACAGCATTCTCAAACATTTCAGCTTTATGGATTTTTAACTACCCTATCAGAACATACTACTACGAATTCTAATTCATTTGTAAATTTGTGCCTTTATATTTTAAGCAACAGTATTAAGATAAAAGGCAGCTTAGAGGCTACCTTTTTTTTACTTCCATTAATAAGAAAGTTATGTTGTGCACAATGTAAAGTTGTTTTTTAATATTTTTAAGATGAAGGTCCACACTGTTTCAAATACTTCCAAAGTCATAGCCTCTGTCTAATCACAGCCAAAGAAGAAGTCTAATGACTTAGTTTCCCACTTTGAGAAAATAGATTTTCTGGACTTTTTTTTTTTTTAATTTATTTAGAATACACATATTAAGTTTATGTAATGAATTTTGAAAGTCATTTTATGCACTGGAGTACAATCTGCAACCTGATTCTGGGCATTATTTAATTGGGGGATTTTTCATGAAAATACAGTAAAACAATACCCCCTGGGAGTACAAAGGGGAAACTGAGTGCTTTGCCTCCTGTACAGTTGTGCCTGGAAAGCTGACGTCAGAATAAAAAGGACAGGCAAAGGCTGGGATATGTTTATTTGTTCATCTATTCTTTTTTCTCTCTGAGCCAACAGCAGTGAAAAGGTGGGAAACACATTGCTTTTTGTTAATGTTTTTAAGCTCCTTTATGGTTTTCATATCAGTTCTTTTCTTTCTTCCTGCTGCTGTTTCTTTTACAGGTTTCCTCAAGTACCCTTATTTTCAAAGGGAAATCTACTTTTTTCTATCTGGTATCTTCAAGTCTAGTGGTACCAAGTGTGTTCAAGTCTTCAATATGTTGCTGCTTTTTTTGGTTAGCTCTCCTAGTATGTAATGGTGCAATTAGAAAATTGCTCATCATCATGTATTGAAAGATATTTAGGTTTTAAGCTGCTTTGTATCTGTACATTAAACCTGACAGATCTCAGGCATCTCTCATCTTTTAAGAGGATGGAAGTAAAGAAGGAAAAGTATTTTAAGTGGGAGTATCACATATTTGAGAAATTATAATGAAAAATAAATATAAAACAAAATCACTAAGATACTAAGCGTTTCAGTCTTCCCAGAGAGCAGAAGTATGGCTACCAGACATGTAGTATTTTATTTTCTTAGTATTATCAAAAAGAGACCTTTCCAAAGGCTTATGATTGAAGCATAAACGGAGGCAAAGAAACGGAAGTAAATCATAGCATTCATTCAAAATGTAAGGTCAGTAAAAGCAAAAAAGCTGCTTCCTCACTTATGGGGATTTATAAAACAAGACATGGGTGCAACAAAGCTTAAAAGGTGTCCTCAATGCAGAAGTTTGCCAATTTGAGTTCAAGCCAAAAGAGTATCCAATGAAGAGTAACAGATGTACCTGATGACAAATCATTCCAGTTCAAGGACATAGAAGAAAAATCACTCTCATTCTTCCTAGTGGCAGACTGAACTATTGATTACATTTGCAGATCAAATGCTTTTTTTTTTTTTTCTTCTTTTTTTTTTTTTTTTTTTTTTTTAGAATAGAATTTGAACTGTTTAAGGAGATTGTGGGTTTGGCTTCAATTCAAGGCCAAAAAGAAAGGCTTTGACTTTCACCAGTCTGCACAAGCTCTGTATAAGCTCTGTATTTGGATTTGTGAAAACTTGTTGATCCTTCAAACTATCAAGCTTCTTTAACAGGTGGAGTACGTAACAGCACATTTCCTTTTGTATTCTGATGGGTATATTTATATGTATGAAAAACCTATAAGTGAAGAAGTCAACTGGTTATTTGATTCCAAATATATCCTCTTCAAATTATGAATTGAAAACTTGAATCTCTGATCACTGGTCAAATGCAACAGGTTAGAAAGGTGAGATAAATACTTGGGATAACTTGAAAGTAAAAAGGAAAAAAAAAAAGAGAAAAAAAAAAAAGAGAAGAAAACAAAACAGATCACTGTTCTTTCAACTTTATTTTGTTCACTGAGTACAGAGTTTGTCTAAGATATAAAGAGAATGTATAATTTTTAATTGCAGATTTAAAAATTAAAAGATATATCTGGAAAATACCCAAAGGTTAATTATTTTGAAATGGCTTTCTTTAAAATTCTTTAGTTTTTATGCCAAAATTAATATGTCCTTACTATTTTTAGGCTAACTTTAACAGAAAAAATATTTTAGTCATCTTCCCTTCTATTTTTAATATTTCTTTTGTTCCTTTCCTTTCCTTTCCTTTCCTTTCCTTTCCTTTCCTTTCCTTTCCTTTCCTTTCCTTTCCTTTCCTTTCCTTTCCTTTCCTTTCCTTTCCTTTCCTTTCCTATAGTAGAAAAGATACACACAAAAAGATTGATATCTTCTTTCCTAATCCACGGGTTTTTGCTCTCCATTATTTTCTCTCTTCCTTTCGCTACTCTTAAGTGATCAGAAAAACAAAGAATGAGTGCAGGATGTTTTCTCTCATACAAAGTAGCCATTATCAATTTACTTTTTATGTTTATAGTTTGAAAGGCTGATTTTAATACAGAAATTATGTACTTTTAAAAAGAAGTTAAAATATCAAGGAGAAGCAAATCTGTTAATCAGCTTCAATTAGAGATGAGTAACTGAGTGGTGAGAATGCTCCATAGAGAATGTAACATTTAGCATAGGAACAGTGGAAGATGAGTGAAAAGAATTCAACATATGTACCACTGCTTTTCCTAGAACCATAGCTAGAGCTTGGGTGAGATAGGATAAATGTGTCTAATGTGTCTACTTAACCATGAAGTATTGTAGCACAGCAGAATCAGGTCTGTAGAACTGAACAATCACTCATGAGTTGCCAGCATCTGCACCACACATAGATTGTGTGAAGGAGTTCTTTTTATGTTGGTTCTAGTTCATTTCCATTGACTGAATCTCCATCAGCAGCTGGAGTGCTTTTGGGGTCTCCACAGGGCAAATTGCTCTGTTCTGTTTTATTTGATAGAAAAAAAACAAACCTATTTTGCACACCTTTTCAACAGTGCTTTGCAAAGTCAAATTGAGTGGCTGATACAGACTCAGGCAGCTCCTACTTGAAGATAAGGTAGATTGGGTGATTGTCTCTAATCCAGAGTACAGAAGTAATGGTCTTAAAATTGCTGCATCTCTCCAATTACAGTTTAAGCACACCTTCTACATTTTTTGACCCTTTTTTCTTCCCAGAGAAGTTGGTATTGAAAGCAACCTTTCAGTATCTAAAGGATGGCTACAAGAAGGAAGGGGACAGATTCTTTAGCAGGATCTGTTGCAGGGAAACTAAAAGAAGGGAGATTTAGAATGGACATAAGGAAAATTCTTTTTACAATAATGGTGGTGAGGAAGTGGAACAGGTTTCTCAGAGAGGTGGTGGATGCCCTGTCCTTGGAGACACTCAAGGTCAGGCTGGATGGTGCTCTTGGCAACCTGATCTGCTGTAGATGTCCCTGTTCATTGCAGCAGATGGACAAATTCTATCTGCTGGATAGATTTCATTCCAGTTCAAAAGATTCTGATTCTATAATAGAAATTCTTGCCATGTTTCAACTCTTGAGGAAATATTGGAAATACAGTAGCAAATAAACAAAACATTCAGTTACAAAGCATTTGCAAGTAATGGAAAGCTGATTGTTTTTGTTTTTTTTTTCTCCTTAAACTCCTGACTAAAATTAGTTGTGAAAAATTATGTTTTTCATTTTTTATTCCATTTTGTACTTTTTTAATATCAATTTATATGTCATAAATTCTCTGCAGGTTACCTCTTGCAGTTTTTCCAAGGTTCTGTGAGAGAAAAGGCTCACATGACTGGCCCTGGATGAAGTTATTTGACTAATCAAAATGGCTAGCTAATATTAGGATAGAGTGAGTTCTTGGTTTTTCTGTGGATCATCTAGTCAAATATCATTAAGTGATTACTTTTCTTATTCATTTATTTATTTAGAATTTGAAAAAAAAGACATTTTTGCAAATGATCCTTTAGGGATTCTTTTAAAAGTTGTATCATGTATGCACTACAAAACCCAATGTATTTTGACAGTGAAAGAAAGGAAAAAATATATAATTTCATTCATTATTATATTATTAGTCACTCCATGCTTTTTTTTTAAAAAAAGAACTAGTCCAGGATTCAAAAATGAACTTTATTGTGGCATATACAAGTCATCTGTTTTTAACTTTCTAACCTCCCTACTTAAGTATAAATGACTGGGAATTCTATTCTTTTCATGCAATATACATTGATCTATCAGAATTCCTTTGTTCGTTTTCCATTTCCAGTCAAAATAAAGTTCAGTTGCAATGGTAAATCACACAATTATGATTCTGTTACTTCTTGTAAGAATTCTATTATATATTTTTTTCCTTTTTTTTTTAGTAACTGGAAAGCAAAGATGTTCTTCACTGTTTGTTTCCTTCTCTCTCTCCCTCCTTCCCATTCTTCCATTGCCTTTTATTTAATATTCCAAGGGCAAAGGCAGTGATTAACAACCAAACATCTCATCTAAGCTCCCAGTTTCAAACAGAGCAGGTAAAAAAAAGCTGTTTTGGGTGAGCTGAGATATACAGAATTCTAGTCCCAGGTGAGGAGCTACAGGACAGAGAAAATGAAGCCTGAGGGTGCACAGTATTTCTTAGGTGCACTTTGTGTGCCACTGATTTCCATTACTCTTTGAAGCTTACTTATTTTCTATGTTCTATAACATTTTCTCCTTATTGGTCCTGACTTCTTCCATTTTTATTCCCACCCTAAAAAACAATAGCTTAAAAATCTTAAAAAAAAAGAGTGTGGCCTTTCTCTAAGATACACTTTCTATTTCTAATATTAAAAGCCTTCTGAGAAAACTCAAAACAATATATTACATTTTCATTTCTATATTTTTATGTCACCCTTTGTAACATCTATTTTCAAAATAATATTGAAATTTTAAAAATAACTGCATTCCAGAATAAAATGATTAGAGTTTTAAATACATTGTAGCTTTGACACAAAACGTTTGCGTTTTCTCACAGATTATTTCACAACAGTTATAGTGAGAATAAGTATTAGTACTAGGAACTTTTGCAACTGTTGCCTAGAGTCATACCCCCCATTGGATTCCACATTTTGTCCTCTGGAAAGATTATCACTGTCAGTGTTTGTGCAGTCATGAGGTTCTGGTTTGAGAACTATTGTTTCTATGATACTTACTTTTCTTCCTCTGCAACTGACAATCCATATTATTTTTAATAAAAACAATATGTTCTGCCAAATCAAAATAAAGAAATTACAAAAAGTATAACTCTTATCTGTCTTTAGGAATGGACAAAGAATGCATGGAGGTGAGTGCAAAATCACTAGCAATTCACAGCAATATCTGAAATTATTTTCTGTTGAAATACTACTTTCTGTCTAAACTGAGAACTAAATAGAAAGAAGTGAATAATGTTATGGTCTCCAAAGGCTTACCATTTTCTCTTTTTAGATGTATCCCTGATTGGCTCTTTCCCCACAGCCAATGCAGATATAGCTGATGACTGAAAAGAGTCAGGAGTTCCAGTAAAGTTCAACAGTTATGATTTAGATTGATGGACTTAATAATATTCTCTGACAATGCTAACAGACTGCAGATAGAGTTTTACATACACAAAAACATATAAATTTTTTTACATCATGAGAAACTTCTTTTCTGAGGTGTGTTTAGTGATGAATATTTGCTGTTAACTTAGGGATGACCATGTTCTGCAGTCATTCCTAGTCCAAGAGAGTAGACCTAGTATCACTAGAATTTATAAAATAGGAGAAATACTGAATGGATGCTATCATAGAAAAAAAAAAAAAAGCAGTATAATCATAGCTACAGCTTTAAATTTATTTTTAATTGACATTAAAATGAGAACTTATATTTCTTGGAGATTTTAAGTGTTTTTTTTTCCTTTGTTGCTGTTTTTCTGATAGCTTGGTTTAATTTATTTAAGTAGGCTTTATCCAGAGAGGTTTGGAACACATATTTGCCACCAAAGTTGGTATTTTTCAGTTTGGGGAAAGACATGGAAAGATAAGTCAGTACAGCATGCAGCTACTTGTTCAAAATATTCGTACAGGAATCTGAAATAACAAGAAGGAAGATATCTTTTGGCACCTCAGTTAATAGCTCTGACTACACTAATATGACAATATAACGTATTGTCTCTGTATAATGCAAGTTTTTTAATGTGCAAGTTCTGATAACTAGAATATCAACAAGTAGAAACATGAATTAATTTCACCCAGCCTGGTAACTCTAAAAACAAAACAAGATTTAAGGAATTAATAGGAAAATTATCAACATGAAGTTAGATTTTCACATTAATACATTGTTATGATGTATACAATGGCAGAATGCCTATCGATAAGCCACATAAATTTATCTGACTATCAGTTGGGCTATGAATTTCACAAGAACAGATTTCTTGGGAAAAGTACAAGTTATAATCTGCAAGCTTTTAAATATGCATTGCTTTTGATGTAGGAATTAAATTTTAGTGTGTTAGCCCATCAGCTTGAGATAGTGAACCTAAACTATGCTAGACTGTTGTACCACATTTTCCAGTGCTAAACACTACCTGTGTTATTAAGGATTATTGAGGCAAGTGGCCACAAGGTAAAATTGCTACCTATATGACTGTTCAGATATCTACGTTTACCCTTTCCCAACTGCAAGTTGAGATATTGTTAAAGCATCACTGAAAAGTAGATATGTATGTTGAGTTGTTGGTGGGTAACTTTTTTCTCTTAATTTGATCACTACATGTTTATAAACATAGTTTATGCCTAAACTGTGCAGTCTCTATCAATAGAAGGAAATCAAATTTCTGGCTTCTGTCCTCAACAGTCTTTTTTTTGCAAAAAACTTACTTAAAACTCATGCTGTAGATATTTATTTTCTCCATACAGTAGAATGTGTTTAGTATCTATTAAGATTGATGCTAATTTTATCTCTATTTTTCCATAAATCCAACAAAAAAGAGTATGAAGTGAGTTTTATCATGGGGCATCTACTTTGAAGCAGATTGTTTGGAAAACTGTAGCTGCCCTTGCTAGAAAAAATATTTTGTAACACTATGAGAAACAAAACAAAACACCAAGATGAAAAAACCTAAAACATAGGCATACAAGTTTCTTACACATGTACATGGTCTCTTTTCTAAAGGTAATTAGCAACTACTGGTAAATTAATATCTTTGAAGGCTTTTAGGAGAGAATGGTTACTACTCTTTTGCTCTTTAATGGGACGATTTAACAGAGTTGTTGAAAACCCACTACAAATAATGGATTGTAACATCACACAAATCAAGAGGAAGGCAGTATGCAATTTGCACAAATGGCTCTGGTGGTAGTATTGACTGTGTCCTTTAAACTAACATGTCACTACATCAAACAATTAAAAAATGCTTGCACCAAAATTCACTAATCTGTCCACGGCTTTTTTTTTTTTTTTTTTTTTTTTCTGGAAAAAAAAAATAAATAGAATAAACTAAACTAAATTAAAATATTAGAAAAACGAAGAGGGACACAGTCATACTCATTTATCTGTGTATTTATTCTAATAATAGCACAGAGTGTAAGCCTATTAAATTTACAGATGACACCAAATTGGGACAGATGAATAGATACTGGAGGACAAGATTAGAATTTGAAAATGATTCTGTCAAATTCATAGAAATAAAAAGGCAACACACAGAAACCAATAAGGATAAATGTAAAAAAATATACTTAGAACAGTAAAATGAACAAATTCAGGATGGTGAGTATCTGGGTGAAGAACAATATTACTTCTCTCAGATCCTTTCTCTGTTTAAGCTGGAAAATTGTCTTGGTCTAAGTAATGTTGCTCTTTCCTCCTTCAGTATTTACCCACTGAGATC
Organism: Perdix hodgsoniae; assembly: GCA_035772895.1. Classification (NCBI taxonomy): domain Eukaryota; kingdom Metazoa; phylum Chordata; class Aves; order Galliformes; family Phasianidae; genus Perdix; species Perdix hodgsoniae. Next base: position 3,598,239 of record JAPSGF010000023.1, on the reverse strand, counting down.
TGAAATATGGCTTGCATGAGACAACCATTATTAGTTTCCTTCTTTTTGTCACAAAGTACTTTGTTACATGTTATATGATCCACAGATTTTCTCATTCTTCCATTTTATGTCCTTTGTCTCACACTCTTCTTACCAAACAACGCTGTTTCTGAGAAGTCAGAGTATTTTCTTGTTCCTTTAGTGACTGATTCTCTTTTCTATTCAGTACATGTACACTCATCTTCTTAGCTCTCATCAACTTAATTTTAAGAGGCATAAAATACAGCCTTTCTGCAATGTCTTTATTCTTCCATCTTGTGTTTTACTTTTTGTTGTTGTTATAGTTTTACCAAATTCTCCACTGCTCTGATTTCTCCATTTTTCTTGGTCACTATGTGCATTAATATGTTGGATGTTGTGTAGATCTTTTGTGGTCATAGTCTTTCAATACAGTTCATTAATTACAGCACTATGCATTTGCTTCCTATTTAAAAAAAAATAAAATAAAAAAATAAAATAAAAGAGAGAGAGAGAGAGAAAGAAGAGAGAGAAAGAGTGAGAGAGAAACTCCAAACTATCAATATCAGTTGAAAGATTGAGGCTTATATATCAAATTACTGAAATCTGTGAAAATCTCTAGAATTTTGCAACCAAAAATCAACCCCCTGAGGGATTTATGTGGTCTTCAACACACCAAATGAAGCACTCAGTTATTTTCAATGTTATTTAAATTCTAACTCAGATGGATTCTTGTGATTTAACTCATGCATGAAATTTGCCTTCAGTGTAAAAAAAGAATAGGGAATAACAACAAACTTTGTTTGTTGTTTCTTTAAGGCATACACTTAAAGTAGCTACACGACTTAATAGCAAGCTCTTTAGGAAAGTGGAAAATGATTCTGAAGTTCTGTATCTCCCCAGTTCTAAGTAACTGACTTGAATCTAGACTTCTCATCAATCATCTTCTATTTGGTTATGCTGTCCAGTTTAACAAGTGTCTTAATTCTCGGGTCTGTCAAATAAAAATTTTAACTGTATATCACCTTTCCACCAATTAACCCTCAGAGATCTACATCCTACTGAATCACAGAAAAATTAGGGTCAGCCATAAGTCATCACATTGCTTATATAAAATGGAAGAGTGGAGAAAAAATGACTGAAAACTCTACTGCTCAATCTGGATCAATCAATATGTGTACAGGGAGCAAAGAAGCTGAATGTAAGAAAAACAGGACAGCTGTTGACTACCCAAGTAGCAGCTCAACACCAAGGATTTAAGAGTGAAATAATTGATGTTATTTTGTAACAAAGAAAAAGAAACATAAAAAAGCTTTAGTGGGATACAAAAATAAAAGTCTTTCTTAATGGGATACTGTTAATGAAGCTGTTAAGAAAGAACTGAAACAAATTGTTAGTCAAGAGAAAGGAGCCCAGACAGTAGCAAGAGGAAAGATCAGAGCTTTAAGAAATATTTAGAATGATACAAGATGAAGGATATAGAGCTATTACTTCTTAATAAGTGAACACTGTGGAAGAATAGCCTCTTTTGTTTTGCCGACTTCTGTCAATATCAACATCTGCTCATAAATTAGCTCTTGAAAATTCACAGCCAACACATAGCAACATAAATCAACTACAGAAGTCAAGATATTGAGTTTTAGTACTTTATACTATTGCAGTATCCATGTAGAAGTTGGGTCCATAGAGCTGGCTTTCTGTAATGAAAGACATTTCCCTTTTCTTCTTGTTCCAGATCACTGAAAATACTTGCTATGTAGATAACAACTATCCCATCATATTTAATGTAATATTGTAATAGGGGAATGAATATTCAACTTCCTTGATTAAAAGGCAGTCTCATGTTAAGAAATCCATTAAAAATAATCTCACAAAGTTAAGATAAGGCTAATACTATCACAGATCATGACAATCCTGAGTTTGTTGTTATTCCCTATTCTTTTTTTACACTGAAGGCAAATTTCATGCATGAGTTAAATCACAAGAATCCATCTGAGTTAGAATTTAAATAACATTGAAAATAAAAATGTAAAAATGCAGATACTGTAAAAGAATTAAATAAAGGCTACGGGACTGGTAATGGTAATGATAGCATTTACCGATACTTGTACTTTAAAAGTCATGTGTAAGAAAAAGAGATTAAACTCTTACAGTTACTTTTTTGTTCCACTGCAAACTAATGAAGATTGTATCTATCTTTTTCCTGTCATTTCTACTGGAACCAATGTAGATTCATGCTTAACAATAATTGCTTTGCATCCAAAATCGTGAATAATATCAATTCTTTATCTTTTTTGTTTGTTTGTTTTATATACATATATACATATAAAATCAGATGCACATGTATCTAATTTGTATGTAAAGCAACTAAGGGGGAAACCTCCCACATCAACATTTTTAGAGAAGTATTTTCACTCAAATAACTCATCTGGAAAGGCTGAAATTTGAGTACAACAGCAAGAATGGGCATGTTCTTTTAAATCAGATATGAATTAATATCTGTGTGTTACTTCTGTAAAATCAAAAGTGAAGTAAGATTTTTACATTACATAGGTGGAAACAAATTTGTTAAACATGAGGAGTTTTTAATGTTGAGGGTAAAAAAAAATAATGTAGGACTACGAAGTATGTTTGTGCCAATTCTTAGTTAAATGAGATTCACTTCATTTGAGATCGACATCTCACTGCTTTGGAAATACATCCCCTCCATAAAACTGTTGGTCATTTGCTACTTTACAGGTGCTAAAATCTGTACCTTTTAATTGTTTGGCAATTTTTATTTTCTGATTATTTCGGAAATTGAATGCAAAAATAATAGTACAATCTATGTGTCTGCAAAGATACAGTATGTTCATTAAAATGTGAAAGATTAACAGAACGAGTGAAAACATGTTTTAATAAACATGTCTTGAAAACTAGTGAATGATAGAAGATCTTGACAGATATTGCTGGTTTTCAAGGCAGTTTTTAAAACTTAAAAGCCAGATCAACCAACTATATATGTTTCAGAGAGGTCTGGCTCTTACCATAGAAAATAGTCAAAGTTTAGCATGTTTCCTGTTAACAGACTGATTTCATAATAAATAGCATATTCCTGAAGAAAGTAATGCATTTGAATGCTGCTGGCTTATTAGGCTAAAAAGTAACAAAACCAAAGTCAAATGAATACCATGAAGTTATGAATCACTGAAACAGAAATAGCTACTCTATGGTGTCATATATCTTGGATTCTCAAGGTTACTATGAACAAGAGTTCATTAACTGTTACCATTTTGCATGCTTTGCTTTTTCTTTCTGTATTATAGACAGCAGAAAGTAAATATCTGGCGGGTATTCTAACATTTTCTTTGGGAAACATTAATAATAATAAAAAATATTTTTTGAAATTGTCTGTTTTGTCTTTTTCTAACTGGGATCAAAACTGTTCTTATACTTAATATCCCTACTGTGACCTTTTGCTTTACTGAGCAGGATAGGAGCACACACACTAGACTTATTTTAAATGAAACTAAACTGTAATACCCAGTCCAAAAACGCACTTAACATACACCACTGCTAGTGGACATTCAGTTCAAGGGACATACTAGACCTAACCTCAAGCAACTCTCTACCCCCCAAAATACAACTTGCACCCTAAATCTTGTCATTGACTGTTTCTCACCACTGAGCCATTCCTGTTGTGGTGCATTACTTGATAATATAGTTATAAAATCTATCTACCTTTCTACCTGTAATAACTTGCAAAACTGTGTGACTCTGTAAGATTTTGAAATATCTTGAACTCTCAAGCTCAAAATAAGTCACCACAGAAATCCTTGGAAGTGTAATTCCACTGTGTACCTGAAGACTTTAAGAGTCAAGTTACCTGGTGTCTTCTCAGACATATACAAATCCACCAATTCTTGATGTCATGTGTTCATTATGTACATGGTAAACCAGCTTTAGCAGAAAATAACTTAATTACCAAATGACCTTTCTATGCTTCTCGTATGAGAAAAAATCTCAGTTTAGAGACCTGCTTCAATCAGTATGTCTGTTGGCTAAAATGTAAATATTCCAGGATCTGGATTTGTCTCCTATGACATCCAGAAAGTCATTTCTTCAGAATTAACAGTTATGTTTACTCCTGTGCTTTCAAAAACACAGGAAAAATAAGCATAAGGCAGCTCTGCTGTAAACAGAAATTCTTCTGGAACAAAATGTATTTATACACTTAAAGAAATCAGAATTATTGCCTGAGGATACTTTAACTAAATTAAATATCCCTCCTACAATTTTAGGCATATAAACCATATTTATATCTGCATATATATATATGTTTATATGCATGTGTGTATGTATATATATATTGCAATATTCATTTTCTAATAACATTTTTTTTCCTTAGTTTTAACTAGACAGGCAAAGATAAATTTACAAAAGTGAACACCCTGCAAAGAAAAACTGGAGGAAAAGCAGCTGAGAGCATGATTTCCTAAATGACACAGCAAATCAGTTGCACAAATGAGAATAGAGATCATATTTTCTGAGGTATAAACCTACAAACTTAATCACACAATTATTTTTATTATCTATTTAAGTGTAATTATCACTGGCTGTGGAAAAATACTTCACCAAAAGATTTTGGGGTGTAACCAGTAGGGAAGAAAAGAAACTTGTTGCTAGCTTTGAAATTAATAAGAGGAAAATTTAGTATATATGCTTGGAAAATATCTAGCACAGTCAAACAAGATCTATGTGAAATATATCCAGCCATCGAAAAATGAAGGCAATTAGCAGCAATTATTAAGCTTCTTTTCCAAAACTATGTATTGTAAATCCTTTGAATCAGAGAAAGCATAAATAACATCAAGCCATTGTGTGTCTGAACAGGAAGCCTACTAAGTCAGAACATTTTGCTCTTAATTAACTTTTGGATACCACTTTCTGCAGATTGCTATCAGCATAGGTGCTGCACAGAGGAAACTATATATTTTAGATTCCAATTAAGGGATTAATTGTATTTTTAAGTGCAATATGTTAATGAGACATAATGGTTATTTGCTGGAGGTATACTGTACTTAATAGGTTGGTGGATTAAACCGTCCTTGCTTAAAAAGGAATTATTGTATTTGTCATAAATACCTTTGAGGATAAATTTGCTTTCAACTGCTGGAGGAATTCTTTGATACAAAACATGAAGGATTACATGAAGGTGACAGGAGAGGTAGTCTGCATCTGTCAGGTGTGCTCCTGATCACAGGCCAAGAAAATTTACACAGTAACCTGGGGCACATTGCATTTAAAAACGGATCCCTGTTATCAAAAATCAAAGAATCCAATGCAGTTGAATGTTTTGTATTTGGAAAGAAGAAGGGAAGAAGTAATACATTTGGAATTTATTGTGCTTCTGTACTAGCTGCACTTTTTCTACTGGGCTCACTATCCCATCAGTTTATGTGTTTGTAGGAATGTCTGCTACCGTAACATAAAGCTGAGAAGTTCACAGTTTTTAAACACAAGCCCGAAGCCATGACCACAGAGGGCAATTTAAGGAAAAAGCAACAACAAAAACTAAGGACCTCTTCAGAGTGCAAACTCTTAATATGCTCCTTCCAGACTGGGTAGTTTCATATGAATTATTTTTCATGGGAATTTTGCAATAATCTGTTCTAACCCCACCCACTCTTTCATGTTGCATATAGTTGGTAACTGCAAAACCATGGGTGGGGGAAAAATTGGTACTGTGATTTTGGAGTAATTTAATTTACAGAGACTAAAAACATTTTTTTGTTTGGTTTTTCTTTGTTTGTTTTGTTTTTTTTTTTTTTTTGTAAATATATAATGTAGAGTGAGCTGCTTTTTTTCTGTAAAAAAAAACATCAAAAAAAATTATAAAAGAGGTTGACTTAATGTACTTCTTAACTTCGTTCGTGTTCGTGTTGTAGAGCCAAAGAGAGATAGAGTAAGGGTTGGAGAGGATTTAGGTTTGCTTTGTGTCGCGGGTTAAGCAAGATCTACCTGTGCCCGTGACAGGGGGGCAGCTGGCCCAAAAGGGCCGCTGGCCCAAAAAGGGAAGGGGAAAAGGGAATGGGAAAAGAAAACAGCGGCAGCGATCTAAGGAGGAAAACTTATTTTACTAACTATGATATTGGAAATGCAGAATAACACAATATAATAAGATCTAATTGAAATTGAGACTAATAAATCAAAAAAGATAGGAGAGAGAGTTCCCGAGACCAAGTCAAACCTGAAAAGTTTGGGATGGCCAGGAAAACGCAACCTCCAAGAGCCCACTGTCAAGCAGTAAGTGAG
>JAPSGF010000023.1:3537414-3577127 GCA_035772895.1 Perdix hodgsoniae | reverse complement strand
TTCTTTCTTTCTTTCTTTCTTTCTTTCTTTCTTTCTTTCTTTCTTTCTTTCTTTCTTTCTTTCTTTCTTTCTTTCTTTCTTTTTCCTTCTCCTGTGTTTGTTTATGATGGACAAAAGAGAATGCGTATTTCCAGGCAACTTGCTATATTTACAATCAAGTGACATGGCAGCCAGACCATTACTTATCAACTCTCCATTAAACTTTAATAGATTAATCATCAATTATTGAGGAATTAATGTTCAGATCCAGCTGTGCTGTCCCAGTTCAGTTCACAAGTGCCAACAAAGATACTTTATGGCCTGTGCTGTTGGGCATTCAGATTCTCAATCACCTCTTACTCTCACATCTCAGCTTTGTGAAGCAGAAAACAGATTTATTTTTTTTTCAAAGCAAGTGCACAAACAGAATGAGACAAAAGCAGAAATATGAGATGAATAATAATTTTCCAGTGCGTGGAAATATTTTGATATTTTTGTTCTGGGGACAATAGGTTCACTTAAAAAAGAAAAAAAGCAAAGCACCAAGAGAGGAGCAGATTTTAAAACTAAATATGAAACTCTGATCTGAAACATTCATCGATCAAAAAAAAAAAATTATGAAAAAATTCATAGAACAAAACAAACAAACAAAAAAACAAACAGAAAAGTGATAGTAACATGTTAGAATACAAATACAAGTAAAACTAGTATTTAAACATAGCTGAGCTTTGGATCTAAGTCCAATCCAACTGTTATAGTAGTTGATATACATTTTAAAAGCCTGGAAACAAAATAAGAGTTTTTAATAAGACTATCAGGTTATTCTGAAGTGAAGTTATACTTTCCCCATTAGATCTGAAAATGGAAAATTTGCATTGCTTATATATTTTTTTCAGCTGGAAGTACTGAAGCAGAGGTGAAGCAATATTCAGATAAACAAAAGGAACTGGTACCTGTGCGTGCATTACTTTGGAGATTACTGTGACAGTCCACATCAAGTAATCTTTCCCTCCCCTCCCTTTATCAATATCAGTCTACCTGTCAATCCACCTACCTATTAGTATGGTGTACAAGATTGAAAAGAAATAGAGTTTCTTGGTCAGTCTTCATTGACACAAGGAATAAACAGTGAAAAATCAAACTTCATCACTGGTCCATTATAGTCACTTGTAAACAATTTGGAAACATAAGCAGACTATGGAAGTTGCCAGGTAATTACTGAGATTAAAAAACATACATTTATATCAGGATACTCAAATTGTTTACTGGAAATCCTATAGAGGAAAGTGGAACCATATATAGCTATATAAGGAGGGCAACGAAAGTTAAATAAGTGTGTTACCCAGTCATTTTGTTAGATGCTTTCTTTCCTTGATGAGGATAGCCTGGAAGATAGTACATGGAAATAATTCTGACTTTGACTTTTATGGAAAATTCAGGAACACAGAATGGGAGAATGGAAGACAAAAATTCAACTGTACATGCAGGCATCATAAGCATTGACTGTGATGAAGTGTGACATATTCATTATATTATTAGAAAAGCATTGGCTGTGAAAATAAAATTTCTTTACCCTACAGTCCTCTAAAATCAGCACTGTTGTTATATCCAAGCAGTTTGCTTCAGTCTGTTGAAGCATCCATCACAGACACATAAGAGGTTATTTAGCCAAAACCTTCTGTTATCCAGAAGTGACAGACCCACCACCATCCCCAAAGAGTATACATGAACTGCATGGATTACTCTCACAGGTGTACTTGCACAATGTAGCTGCACCAATATTTAATTGCTGTGAGAAAATATTGTCATACTGCATCTACACACTGAAGGCCAAAGTCTACCCATTTGGACAGAAGAATTTTTTTATTTAAATATGTTAATAATTATCATACGATAAGTTAATTATAGGTGAGATTATTAGCTCTTTCTGTTTACCATTTGGAGAGAAGGTGGCTCCACCACCGCCACTAGTAAAAGTATTGGAATAGTGGCAGGAAGTGGTAGACAATTCACTAGTATAGTGAATAATGTTCTAATAAATGATGGATTTCTGGACTCCTTGGGGGCTAAGAGAAAAAGTTGTGGAGCCAAGGATTTAAATCAAAGAAGAGTTTAGAATTTGAACTGTAGTAAACAAGCTCTTGCTCCTACTTCAGAATCTTTGTGATAAGGGCAATTTCAAAATTTCTGGCTACCATTAAGACATTCCTCTCCTTTATGTATGGTGACATGTAAAATTTGGACACTGAAAAATACTTGCTTTTCTTCCAGTGACAACTTCTAGAACATTTAAGAAATTGGTGTGCTCTTGTTCTAGTTTCCTACATTCTGGCTTATTAGATATAACAGAAGACAGGCATCCACATCAATAGCCGCAGACAGTGAGGCTAGGACTCATTCACCACCAGTGCCTGCAATAAATCCCAAGACAATAACAACATCATCAGTACACCAGTCCCTTTAAACTAAAACACACTGAAAGAGCACTAATGCATTTTTAATTCCAGTACAATTTTGTGATTGATATTATGAATGAAAATGAGTTTCATTCAAAAATCACTTGCTCATTTGGTGATGTATTAGAAGACAAATACAATTTTGTATTAATTTCAGTAGAAACAAATTTATAAGATGTTATACGTGCAGATCACTTACCTAATTTGGACTTCTGACTGTTCTGATGCTTTGAACATTTATTTTAAATGTATTGAAAAAGGATGCTGGTCACAACAGAATGGCAAGGAGAAGCCTACATAAATTTTATGTGTACTAAAATAATTTACTAACTTTTATCAAAGATTATTGTTCTTCCTATTTCCTCACTGAAGAAAAAAGGGAGAGAACAGAACAGAACAATAATTTATGGTCAAGAAGACAAGGGAATTGCTCTGAATGTTGAAGTGGGATTTTTTTGTTTGTTTGCTTTTATTGTTTAGGTTCTGCTGTTTACCGGGGTTTTGCTTGGATGGTTGGTTGGTTGGTTTCATAATAGTTGTCTTTTTCTTTCATACATTCACATGCATACACACTACAATGCATCTGTCTCAAAATCATTTGATGCATGTATTTGGCATAAATTTGCTAGCAAGCCAAATACACAAGACAGTATAAGTCTGTAGCTATACCACCTTGGGCTTTGATCTTGTCAGATCCCATAAACTAAGCAAGATTGGGCCTGCTGTGTAATTGGGATGGAAGACCTCCAAGGAAAACCCAGCTGTTGTAGGAAGTGGTGGTGGTCACTCTGTAGGTGGCATTCTTCATTCTGGCTCCATACTGAATCAATGCCATACTAAGATGCTGTTGGAGGTATTATCTGTGCATAGTACATAAATCTATGCTGCTGACCAAGTGGGCTAATTAGATATCCCCTGGCACATTTCATAAGAGCTAAAATTGCTAACTGCAGCATCCTGGACAAAGTCCAAACAGAGTAAATACATTATGCCAACTTAAATATTCTCTCTAGTTTCAACTGAATAAAGTATTTAAATACTTTTAATTCGCTATACACTATCTTGTATCATTTATGTACACTGCTAAGCAATTGCCACATTTTACTCTAGAGGGGATGATATTTCACTGTTTGCTGAACTAATTCTTTCATGGCCTGTAAAACACAGTTCTAGCAAAAAGCATCTTGTATATGTAAGTATTTACACAGAATATTTCTACTGTCATGCAACTTATTTCTCAGTACGTATCTTACGACCTAAACTTCAGGCAGAATTCTTTTGTCAACGTAACTAGAAAATTAAAAGATATCCTTAGATTTTAATTTCCTTGCTAATTCATTGTTTACTATTCCTGTGTAAATTTAGACACATGAAGAATATTTTACTTAACAGTGAAATAAAATTAAAAAAAAATAATAATAATGTTTGCTAAGTCCTCAGAACTGTGCATATCTCAAGATGAGACAGAACTGTGAAAGAGTTGGTGTTGGGTATTCTTCAGAATATGCAATTCTATTTCAGACTGATAGAGAATTCAGTGAGCCGTTAAATAAATTACATTATTAAAATCTCAATGTTATGTGACATAATTATGATGAAGTTTGGAGTATCATCCTGAATTTTTATTGCTGTAGGATTTGCGAAGTTGAAATTAAAACTCTATACTCAGCTTTGGATTTTAGAACTCTGATAGCACTGTAGGTGAAACATCAGCAAGAAGCAAGATTAATGGCAATGTAATTTTCTCAGAAGAAAGAACCTCCGCTGTTAACATTCCAATTTAATTATTTAATTGTCATTTTAAAAAATTAACACATTATATAAAAAGCTATACATTGGATTACATTTGTATAATTTGCCAAGACTGAAACCATACAATTCAACACAACTTTATTTGGCAGTACTCATGTGAAAGGAAGAGTGTATTTCAATGTTCATTTTAATGACATCTTGTTTGAACATGTCATAATAATTAAAGATATAATAACTTTATAAGTAGAATTAGCTGTCAGATAGCTATTTTATTGTTGGTCCTGAGTATGATGAAATAACACTATAGAATATTTTTAAAGAGATGGGGGAGTGCTGGAAAGAATGTTGATTCCCAATCATGAAGATCATAGACATTTTGGAGAACTGAGGACTAATAAGAGAGAAGTTCTAATTCCCAATTCCTGTCCTACTCTATAAAGTGAATTTTTCTGGACATTCTTGAGAGAAATATTATTCACTTGTGTTGATAACCTCAAAAAATCACTCAAAAAAAGGAAGTATTTTTCATGAGGAAAATGGGTATTTTGATTACAAAGTAGTTCTCCAAGGGTAGATACTTACAGTGAGTTTTACTAACTGAAATTTTTGAATAACATCTCTAACTGGTAATAACAAGATTTTAATGATAACACCTCATCTCACTCAGGCCTTCAGGGAAATTTCTCATCTCATTTGTGAACATAATCCCAAAATCTTTTCTCCACCTAACAAGTAGAACTCGTGGTTGTTTTTTTTGGGGTTTTTTTTGTTTTGTTTTTTTTTTTTTTTTTTGGTTGGTTGGTTTGGTTTTGTTTTCTTTTTTTAAATATGTACATCAGAATGTTCTTGAACAGTATATATTGTAATGCAATGGAAAGAAGAACAAATATGTACCAAGAGCAATGACTGAAATGAAGTCCCTAATTCACTGTAAATAAATATTAATGTACAAAACATACTGCTGATTCTTTTCTTTCATGTATTTTGAGGAGGAAAAGCTGAAATAAAATAAACCATAAATTACTTCCTTTTCACAGCCTCTAACAAGTTGAGTATAGAGTGCAGTCTCCATGTACATATATATACAGATGATCACACATATTGTTCTTCCCTATATTACCACCACTTTACTGGTTGATGTGTACACGCATCAAAATAAGTGTTTCATTTCTAAATATGATGAAATTGAATTGGAGTATCCCACTTAATGAGAAAGTCTTAACTAAATCTTAATAAAAGAAATGAATACTTCTTTCCAGCTATTTCCTAAAAGTAATTAGTTTCCATCTTTTTTGTTATTGTAGTTACCTAGCCTTGATTCTTTCTTCAAAAGACAAAGGAAATAATATTTAGTCTCAGAAAGATGATCTAGATGTTAAAGTGGATGTTAGCAACAATTTCCCAGTTATCTGTTAATTCTTTCAAAAAAATGGGTCGATGTAAGTGGACTGAGATATTAAGCACAGCTGTGAAAGATGAGGAGTTGACAGGGAATCCCAAAGCTGAAGAATTTAAATTCAGATATCAGATAAGCATCAATTATTCCTCCTGATGTTAGTGGATGTTTCAAAATAGATTTGGCTACAGATTTCACATGCCTAAAGGTAAAGTTCTAACTCTCTATTTAACCACCTAAATAATACTTGTCTGATTTCAAAATGTATGTAGAACTGTAACTCCCACTAGTTTTGAAATAATACTTAAGGTTGGTTATTTTCATTAAGTTATTTCAATATGAAGTTACAAACTTGGATATTTGAGCCTGAAAGTTATGAATATATACTATTTACTTTGGCTTTTACAAGTGAAGCAATACATTTGAATGCATAGCCAAAAACTATACTTTATGTCCCTTTCTATTTATCATGCACACATGATGAAAAAAGACATAACAGATATTTCTTCTGCCAGTGGTAAAACCAAAGAGGGCTTGGCCAAAGTTAAATGTTGCTGGGAATTTGAGCTCAAGGGCTCAAATGATTCCTTGTCTTGAAAAAAACTAATTCAAATGCTTAAATAGAGGTTATAAAGAGTAACTCTGGGCACTTAAATTCAGGAAGTTGCATTTTGGTTAGTCAGCAAGTGTGCATCTTACTTTGTATTGAACTGAGTAACCAATTCTTTGAGGAAATCAAAAAGTTTAAATAAATAGGTAGATAGGTAACTAAATAAATAAGACTTCTCTACAAATCTCTGAGTTTGCAGTAATTTTCCATAAATATCTCCTTCGCATCTGCTTTTAATCAGAGCTTCTGAATATAAAAATTATCTTTTCATCATTTGTCAGAATTTATGAAGAAGTTTTAATAGTTTCAGCTTCAGTATCTTATTAAACTGTAAGATTTTTATTGATTTTAGTAAAGATAAACAACTACAGGTGTTGCTCTGACAGTTATTGAATTATATTATGTTCATCCGCGACATCAGAGGTGGATGATGGTGGTATGAAAGTAGAGATGGAACTTTCCTCCCAGTATTCTGTTACATGTTGGTTACATGTTGTTGCCATGTGACGGATGGTAACAGAGGGGCAAACTGACACAACGACTGACATGGAAGCACATCTAAAGCAAAGGTGTGAAACTGAGTTCTCCCATGCAGAAAAAAATTGCATCCACTGACATTCATCAACATTTTCACAATGTTTGTAGAGACCAAATAGTAGATGTAAACACACTGAAGTGCTAGATGGTGTATTACAGCAGCAGTGACAGCAACAGTGCATCACTTCCACTGGTGCAAATTTTTATGATCATGGCATACAGGCTTTTGTTCATTGCTGGTGGAACCACATAGGTAATAGTGGTGACTGTGCTGCAAAATAGCATTTTGAAGCTGTGAATTTGCTCTATCAAATAGTGTTATTGTGCTCTTTGGATCTGTTTTAATTTCCATGGAAATAAATAGGAGGCTTTAAATTTCTTTTGTACCTCAGGTTGTATTTTGTACCAAAGCCTTTGAAAACATGTACAAAAGACAGTGGGATAGATGTTTAGATGATGTGAATCTGCATTGTTTGGTGAAAGTGTAGTGAAATGGGGTTACAGTTACTAAAAGTGGAGTTACAGACTAAAATCTAACATACAAGCATTCACTTTTAAATAAAAAAAAAAAGAGACAGAGAATCTAAGTTTATGAGTAAACTTATATTTAATGATTAAAATAAAAAGAAAGAATGGAAAAAAAAAAGAAAAAAAAAAAGGAAATATATATCCCAGATGATTTTAAACAATATGCTACATTTTCAGGACTCTGGGGGAAAAAAAAAAAAAAAAAAATTAATCAATCTTTCTTTTAATGGAAACTCATGTGGCATCATGTCTACACTATCCTTAGCAAGATTAGAGCATTTAAACACCCTTTCCTTTTAATTAAATATGGAGCAAGGAGTGTGAGGGTTAAAGCAAAGGCTCCACAAAATATAGAAAAGTGTGATACTAAGTTGGCAGCAGAGAAAAAGTTTAAATTCAGTGTTACTTTTAGGAGACAAATAACACCACGACAAAATATTATCGGGAAATAAGTGCTTATAAAACTTGAAAAAAAGATTTTAAGGGACTTGACAGCTGTTTCAGTTACAGCAAATTCAGTAAAGGTTGTTTCAAATATCAGAAAAAGTTCACAGCAGGCTACAGTAAGCTTCCTTAGCAAATCTACCAGTATGCAACTTTAATATCTGTAGGAAAAAATAGTCATGCATATTCCATTTGAAAAACTTTGATGAGCCACCAAATGGGTGTTCTTTCTAACTCTAGATTTCATTTTCTGTGCTTACTATTGTAGTTATTTGCTTTTTAGCATTTGACATCAGCTCCCAGCTAAACTTAGGACCAAACTATTTTAATATAAACCAGAAGTACTTACATAAGATGAATCTTGAAAATAATGAATTGAACAGTTACATATTTATTTTAATTGACCACAGACTGAGGTTGCGGATTGCTTGAGATGGAAACGTACTTCTGTGGGGTTATTCTTACTTCCTCGTGCACATTGCCTAAGCCATTGCACAAAATCTAATGCTGCTATTTTCCAAAGATACTACCATTGAAGATTTAACCTCAAATCACTTGCAGAAAATTGTCAGTAAACAGAATTAAAATGTTTTGATATTTATGAAAGGCTGTCCTGAACTCTCTGAAGTTATGTTTCTTCTTTTTTCCGGTTTGGAAGTGCTTCAAAAAGAACCTTTCTTGTGGGATTTGACTCTTCAAATTCCATTTCCAGACATGAACCAGAAGTGAAGAACATGTTTTAGAGCTTTAAAAATCATATAACTCAGAGGCAGTTCTAGAAATCAATGCTACGAGAAATAAGTTATGTTTTCAAAACTGTTTTTTTCACTCTAGTTTCATTCTGTCTCTCCACCTTAACGCCAACACAGACAGTAATTTTTCCCATTGTCATTCTGAAAGAAACTAAATTCAGTAATTCAGCATTGATTTGACTATGAGAATACAGTCATTGGTTGAATTTGTATCAACCAAGGACTTAAATATATATACATATTACATTTAAATGGTAGTTTATTTCATTCTTAAGTTGGTTTGTGTGTGTGTGTGTGTGTAAGAGCCTCCCCTAAATCATATGCTGCCTGTTTGTTGTGTATTGATTTTTTGTTAAAATACTCAGGAGGTTGCGTGACTTCACTTCTATGGAGAAATGGTTCATGAAATCTTAATCTACATCAAAGCATCTCCTACTTTGTCAAAAAAGAACACATATACAATTTCTTGCTATTCCAATCGAAATTATATTTTTGAACTTCCATTTTTTATTTTTTCTATGATATGTAATTCTGTTATTTAAAATTGTATCAGTAAAGAACATCTAATTGACAAATCATTAAGTATTTTAGTTTAGAATAAGAACTCATTGAAAATACTTTGCCATTGCAAAAGTTTCCATTCTTGAACTGAGTTTACAAAGATCTTGAAATTCACTGAAGCTATAAACACACTCGTTACAGATCTCTTGTATGCAATTTAGAATCCATCTGCCAGTAGAAATTAATTAGTCTTCCCACTCACTCCTTTAATGCTCATATTTCAGTAATTGTTTTTCATTTAAATATCACACAGCAGATGTGTAGGAAAGGACATGATAGTTTCCTACGGTCTTATGTAATTATGAACATTTTTCTATGTAAGGTACCAAGGTAGAACCAATGACGGATGTGTTACTGAACTGAGCAAAATATGCCTTTGTTTTCATCTTTGATGTTGCTAGACTATAGCCTCATTCAGCATAGAATGATGTTGAAAGGAGGGACTCCGTTACTTCACTACTTGAGGGGGCTTAAGGCCTGTGTGAGATCCAGACATTTCCCAAAAATATTTCATGATAGGAACTCTCTGTTTCCTGAAAAAGAGCTGTTTATGTATCTAACTGGATATAATCATTCCTCTCTGTCAGCAACAGATGAGATAGAAACCTCATTCTACTCTATAGAGTACTTGATAACAGAAAAAATAACTCAGATCTTGTTCTTCACACTGACCCTGAGTCAGGGGAATGCTAACGTCACTGAAGGGATTTCCAACATATCAGCATCTGAGCAGGACAAAGGTCTAGGGCCAATACTTCCTGATCATATAGGAATCAGCACACTGCCCACACTGATCTCTCTAGGAACTCCTGGACTGGAGGGTGATGCCCACAGTGTATGTGGGCATTCTTCATCACCCTGCAGTATGCAGGCGCAGACAAGAGCAGGTTGTGCTGGAAACACAGCAGTAATAAAATGGTGTAGGGTAAATGAGTAAGAACAAAAATGTTCTGAAAAGGGGTTCAGATAAGTGAAGGGATATGGTAGTTTTCGCAGTAGTACATGGATGACTTGCCAGGGATATTAACAGCAGGAAAGGACAAAAAGCCATGACACATTTCTCTCTCTGCTGGTCCTCAAATCTGTTCTCAGGTACACTATACAGATGTGTATCTAGCTGAACAGTTCCACTTCTCTAACCCTTCAGTCACTTTTCAACTCTCTGAATTAAGTGTGACTGATCTACTAATTCAGTCCTAACACCTCCAATTTTTTAGGACTAGCATAAAACATACCTCAAATTCAAGAATTTTAATTAAATTTGGAATGAAGCAAAAGTTCCAGATATCAGGAATACATTATGGAAGAAAAGCTCTGCTTTCTAACGGAGTGTGTATCAACTCTGTATCAGAGTGTGTATCAAGTCAAGTCTGTTAAGAATATAAATGAATACACTTTTCAGAGTGTGATGATCTTTATTTTATTTCACTGAAGAAGTTAGTTTTATCTTATATTCTTTTTAAGATTCAACTAATAATGCAGAAATGCTCAAGAACTATCACACAAAATTTCTAACATGAAGTAACAGTCTTTCCCATTCCCTTTTGTTTTAAAATAAAATAAAATAAAAAATTAAATTTCTTTACACATGAAAATTTCCTCTTCTAGGGACCATAGTTTAAATTTGAGTACCTTAATTTGCAATGTATTGATGGATTTACATTGACAAAATGAGATACACTTAGGCGCTATAGGAAAAAGGGAAAACTTTGCAAATGTGAGAGAATGAAATTTTTTCAACTGGGAAGGAAAGGAGGAAAGAAGAAAAAATGGGAGCACTCTATAATCCAAGTAGATATAACATAGGAAACTGCTGGTAACACTTTAAATTGAAGGTCTAAAATCCTGTTTTATATATAATATTACTGAGTATCTATAGGATCTTTTTATATTAATTGAATTTCCATTGATTATTAAAAGCCTATTTATCTATCATGAACAACTACCTAGATATTCTATTACATAGGTGTTAAACAGTGGTAAATACTTTTTAAGGAATGATTTGATGTTTAATTAGCACACAATAGTTCTCCTCTTAAAAATAAATTAAATTCCTATTTGAGGCCCTTAATTTAAAGTGTTAAACAAACATGCATATGTTCAAGGTGGTAATTTCAGATTTGTAGTAGCAGTCAAGGTCTAGTAATTCTGCAAAACCAAAGGTTAGGAAGTATGAACTCAGTTCTCATCTAGGTGATTTTAAATCTAATTTGCCATGTACTACACAAAAATGTAAGACAAAAGAAATGATCATGTTATCATATTATTTTACAAGTAATTAAAAAATGGCAAATGCAATCACTGAAGGAATCAGCTGAATAATAATACTTAGACATTGTATATTTTGCTGTTGCTTTAATGTGTATGCAAACATTTAACCAAAATTAGTGTTAGAAGTCAAGGTTTTATTTATTCTTTGGGCAAATATTCATCTCAAGGAAATGAAAACCTCTTCAGTATGCCCAATGGCATTCTCCTCACATGTTAGGATGGTTATTTTAGATGTTTGAAATCCTAAAACAGAATCTGATTGATTTTGAAAACATCACATGATATATCTTATGCACACTGCAAGTCTTCCTTGATAACGTTCTGTGAAATAACAAATAGATCTTAGTTCAGGATTTGTTCACATAACTGGGTTTTGGGGTCTGACTTGCCCAAACTACATTATTCCTTTCCTTTATTCGGTTAATAAATGAAATATTTCTTTTACTACACGTGATTAAAAAATGGAGTTTAAATAAGTTTCAAACTGTACATAGCCTACTCGATGCAAATGTGGTCATTGCTTTGTCACAATGCAATTTGCTTTTACATTTGAGGCAGCTACATAAAAATATTAAGGGAAGAAATGAATTATTTTCCCATTTGCATTGCAAATTTGTGTGCATTTTATCTGGATTGGAGAATAATTACTATAGCTATACAGACTAAGCAGAGGTCTCCTTTTAAAATGGATACTGTTATTGGTTCTTCAGTTATCAATCTGTGCTTTCATAAAGATGAGTATAATATCAACAACACCACTGAGGCTGTAGCTCTGAACTATTAACAGTACATACATATTAATGGAATAGAACAGAGAATGAAATGGAATAGAAGCTAAGGACATTGTGGGGAGAGGAAGACAAGGGTAATGATCAGTAGAGAAGTCTGTAGGAAAATAGGCTTCATTAAACCTCTTTATACACTTAATGTTAGTTGTCCAAAAATGCAAATATTGTTATCAAAAACAAATTAGCAAACTTAATGTAGCAAACTACAATTTTACCTTTAAAAAATAAGAAAACTTCTGTTGTAAGTAACATTAAGGGTAAGATTAGAAAATATCACGTGTAAATTCAATTTTCACAGGACTATCAGCACTAGAAAGCTTAGTTAGTTACTTCGCTAATACATGGATGGATGACTGCACTTTAGCTTCATGCTATGTTGGAGCCAAAGTTGCACAGGCTGACAGTCAAGGCAAAAGGGAAGGTCTGGTGTTAAGAACTAAAGTCCTAGCTCATGCATAAGAAATATTAAGGTAGATGGGTACTGTGACATGCTGATAAGGAGAAGATGTAGTAGGTCAGAGGGAGCAGAAGCCAATCCATATGGAAAATCTGCAGAAATTCTGACATATATAAGTTGAATTTACCCTCTGAAGTTACCCTACAGATCAAAAAAAGCATCAGTTTTATACGTACAGGGATGCAGCAAAGTTAGCAAAAAAAATCATGCTTTCCAAACTAGGGGGTTTCCAGCCAGGATGAAATATGGTAAGGCAGAGAATATTGAAAGGACAAAATAGTTTCTAGATCTGTAGACCACTGAAAATGAAAGAAGAAAAGGTGGGCTTTCAGATTCTCTATAAATAAGCGAGCGGGTGGAGGAAGTTTATGAGGACCAGAGGCTTGGGTCTTAAAAATGTACTGAACAAAAGAGGGCCGGAAGGAAAACATCTGATCTAAGCAGAGATCAAATCTTTTCTATAAAAAACTGATATTTCTTCCTTCCTTTCAGTTTTGTTTTCTTGTCTTTCATGGTGTACCTCTTTTATCTTTTTTCAGAGGATTGCTGTTCTGTTTGTCTTAATAAAAGCATTTTGATGGAGGAAATCAATTTTCATAATTACTTCTATTATTATTAATACTGTTATTATTTTAACAATGTTATAAAGCAGTAACAGAAATAAATGAGAGAGTTTACCAGTCTTTGAAGTGTCTGCTAAAGAACCTGTTCTTCTCCTTTCTTCAGGCACAGAATTTGGGTATACACCAGTGACAATTTCAAATTTTTGCTACAATTTTTCTTCCCTTTTCTTTGATCGTTCTCCTTGTGTCTTAAAGGAAAAGATACATCTTGTGTCTTAACCTTCTTGGCTAAGAGTTTCTTCTTCAGCTCTCCAAAAGGTGCCATCTTTTAATATAATATAACAATTCTGGATAATGATTGTTCTTGCAAAAACTCTCTGTAGCTTATAGGAAGAAGAAAAAAGATTGATAAAGACATGTAATGTTACTTCATAAGCATTATGACTGGCTTTGTTCCTCAAAACCCCAGCCTTGTATTTAGTGAAAAGACCAAGAAAATTTTAAGAGACAGTATTTGCAAAGAAAATAACTTGATTCTATACTTTTGAACCCCTGATAACTCTCTTAACTATTTAGTATTATAGTAATGTGTTAGCATCTTACTAATTTAAGGAATCAGGAAGGGTAGTACATGTGTTTCAGTGTTTCTATACTGTGATTCACTTCTTGTCAAGATGTCGACCACTGTGTAGCAAAAGAAGGTGATTAATTAATTAAATCACCTTGAATTTAATTTTTCTATAATAATACTAACAAAATGGCAGAGAAAGTAGTCATTTTTATTTCCATAGCTCAAATTCAAAGTATTTAGCAATAAAAGTTATCTTGATAAAGCCAAATGCAATTCATGAAATAGGCAAATCACCCATTAGCTTACACAATCTCACATCTAAGAAATATTATTTAGGATAAAATTAAACACACTTAGAATTCCCAGTGTATTCTCAAACTAAGGTATCCTCAAAATACCTTTTCTGTCCCTTTTTATGTCCAAATAAATATGGATTGAACTCTCAAGACAGCTTTAACTGAAGAGACGTGGCTTTATAATTGTATTCTGAATAAGAATATTCAAGATAATGGTCCTTTAGATTGTATTTTATTATATTTTCTCATTTCTCTGTAAACTTCTCATTCAGCATATAAAACTTTCCAAGCTACCATTTATCACATTGCACTTAATCCATCACAACTGTAATCAGATACTTAAACTCCTTTACAGCTGATATCAAGAAAATTGCATGCACCCAAATGTTAGATCTAAGTTTCTGCAGATACTTGTTAAAAAAAAAAGAAAAAAGGATGTACTCTTTTTTTTTTTTTTTTTTTTTCTCTATTAGAAAAAACTTGGGCTTAGCTAACTCACAACTTGTTCAACATTATATTTCTAATATGAAAATCCTGTGGGATTTTTTTATTGGTGGTAGTGGTGGATGTGTATGGTTTTCTTTTCCTGGAAGTGTTTTTTCTAGCAGTGAACCCAACAGTTCAGAATACCCTAACCTTTTTACTTTTTCCCATTGCAAAGTGTTCTGCTGCTGCTTTTAACATGGCCAGTTTTAGCTGTTTTTATTGCATTTTCAATGATAGGTATCTAACTTCAGAACTAATACACTCTTTCTACAAAAAAAACTTAACAACACGGTTCTGTTGATACAAGAAAATAACCAGCATTCATTTTTCTGAGATACTTAGAGCGTGTCATGGTCTAAATTTGAACTTCTACCAGAATCACTTCTGATATCAAGGAAATAACCGAAACAACTATTCTCAGAAGGCTACCAAATTTCAATCAAATTAAAATTATGCTCGCGGTTGTAAATATTTTCTTCAAACTTGGAAAGACTATGAGCACTCTTCATAGAAAATATGTAGCACCCATTAACTTTCTCTGTGTACTAATTGTGGATGAGTTGGTGAATGAAGCAACAAAAAAAACTGAGGTTAGCAGAAAGGCAGAAATCAACTTGCCACTTGAGTAACCAGACTAAGATTACACTGATTTGCAGTCATAACAAAAGAACTCTTAAGGAGGAATTTAAATGACGAGAAAATTGTGGGTGCTAATGCATGGCACCAGTATGCTTGAAGGAAAAATGGATAAGCAGGTGATCAAAACACATGGCTGCAGGAAAATTACCACTGATGAAACTATTTGAATAAATGCTTACAGTCATGAACAAAAGATTGCATAATCTAGCCTGAACTTCATAAATATAAACCAAATAAAAATTACCAGCCTAATCCCTTCCAAAAAAAAAAGTGAGGAAGGTAGAAATTTTAATTGGAATAATGCATTAAAATAATTAATTGCTGTTGATATGAAAAGATAAATATTTAAATGTAATCCTATATATTGTTAATTATATATTAAGTGTAGTAATTATTCAATTTAAAAAGGTTAGTTATGTACAACATTATTACAATGACACCATTTGTAGAGCTTCAGTAAATGAGAAAGCATCATGTCCCATATGAAACACATTTATAAAGAAAATAAATATAATCTTGGAGATGATGTAATGGAAATTTAATGTTTATTAAAATTTCTTAGAAAAACTATGTAGTAGAAAAAGGAATTTCAAAACTCTTGCCTGTACAATGCTAAATTTGCTATAATTAATTTTTTTACTGTAGTTTATGATCTTCTTCAAAACTAAATGCAAATCATTTAGTTAGCTTTTAAGATAATTGTACTTTGCAGTCGCACATATAGGCACAGCGTATATTAGTTAATTGTTGCTTCAGACAGTAGAATGTAAAACAGTTGTCAGCATCTGATTCAAAAACAGAAGTGTTTGTATCTAAACACTGTTTATAGAGCTAAACAAAGTCCATCAAGTAGGAACCTTTTTTGTGTGCAAGAATATTTGACTTTCCTTGTATCAAGACATGGAAGCAAATCACCAATACTGCTCAAGAATAAGACTTCCAGTTGAATGAATGTGTAGATCCAGCATTGATCCAGCATTGTTGTCCAAGTCTAAAATTGAAATTTTCAAATTTTCTGGAGATGTGGTCATCTCCGTAATTATTTCCATCAACATTATCATGTGTTTGATACTACAAATGCTCCCAAATTATCCCAGAATCCTAGTGACTTGGAATGACAAACCAGAATTCATGATCTTATATTATACCTGGCAAGAGAAATCTAGTCTGCATTCTCAGCTTACCTTCCTTAAGGTGAGTTTATTATTAAACAAACTTGAAGTAGGAGTTATCTATGTTTTATTCACACCTTAATGAACTCTTTGAAGAAGCAGAAGATCAAAAATCCAATTCTCGCCTTTTTGAAAGCACATAAGACCAAACTTATCCCCATTGTTCATTTCAAGGAAAAACATTTCAAAAGCTGTTATTTAAATATATGGTTAGTGGTGAATGTTTAAATATTATCCACCCTTTGATGCTCCTCTGTTTTCAATGGGATGCTTCAGCATTCATAACATTTGCATGACTCTATAAGAATTGCACTGGAATATAAAGAGCCTAGAATCCTCTGTGCTAATGAATCCTTAGCATTAAATACCAAGATACTCAATTACATGGTGGCAAGAACCTAATAATACTAGCCTTGGTCCTAATATCCTCTTGAGAAATAAAAGTTTCTTTCTATACAATAGAAGTTTTCTGTAAACTTATAAAACTGAGCAAGCTAATATAATATTTGCAAAGAAAAGCACCCTGTTTAGTCTCAGCAAAATTTCCCCTCTCCTCACCAATACCTCACCAATCTCTTAGGAAAGATTTTCTTTCTAATATCTAATTTAAATCTATTCTGTTTTATTTGAAACTCTTGCTCCTTTTACTGGTAAAGAGTTTTTCTCCATCTTTCATCTAGACCACTTTTAGGATTTATTAGAGATAATCTACATTCTTTAACTATTCAGTGAGTTAGTCAGGTGTGAAAGAGTGGGATGATAAAGAATCATAACATCACAGAACCATTAAGGTTGGAAAAAGACCTCTAATATCATCTTGTCAACCCATGACCACCATGCCCGCTAACCACATCACTCAGTGACATACCTACATGTTTCTTGAACATCTTCAGGGACAGGTTACTTCATCATCGCCCTTGGCAGCCTGTTCCAAGGTATTACTACTCTTTCTTTCTTTTTCCTAATACCCGACCTGAACCTCCTCTGGTGAAACTTGAGGTCATTATCACCTCATCAGAAGAGGAAGTCAACCCCCGCCTTACTTCAACCTCCTTTCTGGCTGTTGCAGAGATCAATAAGGTCTCCTCTGATTCTTCACTTCTCTCGACTAAACAATCCCAGTTCCCTGAGCTGCTCCAGACTTGTGCTCCAGACCCCTCACAGCTCTGTTGCCCTCCTCTGGACATACGCCAGGGCTTCAGTATTTTTCTTGTATTGATGTACATGTTGCCACTTCCTCTCATATACTGACACTTTGTTGAGCCAAACATTTCAAATATATTTTAAATGTTTGTGCTCACATCAGCAGCTCATATGCAGGAGGGTACAGGCATCAGTTAAGAACAGTCATTGTGTCAGTCACTTTACATTAATACATTTGAAAAAAGAAAAACTTTAAAATATGTAGTAGCTGAAATTTAGTTATATTCAGATTTATTTTGTCTTATCTATAATTTCAAAATGTGAGGAAATGCAGCAAATGATTTGACTAGCTTTGAGTTATTAAAAAACATCTTGACACTGAAGTTAATATAACTCCAGTTATATTACACATCATGTAATTTCAGAGTATATGCCATACTGCCTTTGGTTAAAGAAGAAATTCCCTTAATTAATTTGCTAAACTGACACAAAGGGGGATTATGGATTTTAGTTTATAACTGATCTCTGGCATCTTCAAATGAAGAGTCTTTCTAGAATGCCTATGAATAAAGAGATTAATTCAAAAAAAGGATGAGTTCTAGCTGGGGTTAATTTTTGTAGGATCACTGTAAGTAAAGAACCATGATGTGGAAGGCCAAACTACACTTCATATCAACAAGAACTCTCTTGAAAAATTATGTGGGAGTATGCATGGTTAGCAGTAGCAAATAGAACATTTTGTCATGCATTTTATCAGAAAAAGTAATGCAAATAATGCAAGCATTCACTCCTCTCTAGTTTGCATACAGATGTATAATGCCTCACTAATAACTGAGAATCTCAAAGAAAATATTTAATTTAGTCATAAAGGATTCCAGGTTTCCCAAGGAAAAAAAAAAAAGAAGATGAAAAATATATTGAGATATTTCTGAAATTCTAAACAGCAGCTGAAATTAGCTGACTTCAGCAGGGCAACAATGTTGAAAATTCTATTGCTGAAGGGGTGTACAAATTATCCTACATAGACTGTGACATTCTCTCATTCTCAACTCATTTTCAAGATATTAATGATCTGAAGGTATCTTGCCAAGGTTCCATGGATGATTTCATGAGAAGAACTTATTGAATGGAAGCATATTTCTTAAACTGTGAAGTGCTTATCCAAGATATAATTCAGGCACTTGTTCTCTTCTTTGGCAAAATCTCATAGAAAGTACCCAGAGGATTTCATCTCACTCTGACCAATCCCTGCATGACTCTTTCCAGGAATCATACAAATTTAGTCTCATTTTGCAAACAGCAGATTGGTAGATATGCATATCTGGAACACAAGGATAATGAGGAACAAATAATTATTTCATAAGTCTCTTGAGACAAGGCATCAAAACCACAAAGGGAATTTTGATGCTGATGTGAGCACTGTGAATAAACAGTCCTGGACTGATCTACTCAAACAAAAACAATCAACTGTTAAAGCAATTCAAGCTGTTAGTAAGTGTCACAAATTATTTCTGGTAAAAGCCATGCAATACTCTCCAAATTTTCAAAATATCCATTCTACAAGGGATAAAAAAATCTCTTCTCACACAAACAAAAAATACAGGAATGACAGAACCATACAATTTGGGCTATGTTTTAGCAATACCGAGTTTCACCAAGACACATTTTTAATTGTTATTTAATTGATGAAAATTAATACTTGATTGAAGAAAATTTCCTAAGAAAATATTTCATTCAGTTTTCAAAGTTTACATCTTACTATTTACCTTCATAATTTGTTTGTCACTGTAAAGATGCTGAAGAATTGCTTATTTACATGCAAGAAGATGCCAAGGATAATCTGCAATTTTTTGTTCTTTTCTGATTAAACTGTAAGTTCTTTGCTGTAACAACATGTTTATAAGGAGTAGGACTCAAGTGCAATAATTCAGCAGATATTTTTATTTTATTTTATTTATTTCAGCAGATATTTTACTGGGGAAAGAGCAAACATATGATTTGATTTTCCAGTAATTAGAGCTTCAGTAACCAAATCTTTCTAGTAAACATACAGAATTAATTTGAAATTGAGATATCAGATTTTGAGATTAGGTACTTGCATATAAGTATGTTAAGTCAATGCAATGTATAGTAACCAAAAGAATACATTAAGTCATTTAGAGAGAATTTCAGGCTGAGTCCAACAATATTGAGCTTACGTACAGGCAGATTTCATTGTTAGACAGGTTTTATAACAAAAAATACATAATATTCCCATATTGTTTGTTTGAAGTCTTGCTCAGGACCTAATATTGCTTTGTAGGCTAAATTCAGGATTTATACCAGTGTCAAGTCACTTGACATTATAAACAGTTGGAAATCTTTAATTATTTCCTTATAATGGTTTCTTTAACAGTTTGTTTATTTTCAAAGGTCTTCTAATATCTCTGCCTCCTAAAAAAATGTTCATTTCATCTATATTACGGTGCCTCGCTCTTAATATCAAGAATATCTTGCCCAGAGGAGTCATTATTCCCAGACTATCAGTACTCTTCCTGAGTATCTGAATTCAGCTCTTTTGATATAGCTGTGTGTCATGGAATTAACTAGATCAATCTATGCCCGTGACAGGGGGCAGTTGGCCCCTCCCCCTCCTCCCCCCTTTCTTCCCCCCCAGCCCCACAAAATGGGAAGGAAGGGAGGAAAAAAAAAAAAACAGCGGCAACAATATATGGAGGAAAACTTATTTTACTATGATATTGGAATGCAAAATAACACAATATAATACAATCTAAATGAAATTGAGACTAATACATCAGATAAGATAGGGGAGAGAGAATTCCTGAGACCAAGTCAAACCTGAAAAGCTGGGAAGTGCTAGGAAAGCATCTTCCAGCACCCACTGCCAGGCAGTAAGAGACCGTCCCACCTGGAAGGGTCAGATCCCAGGTCCCAGATCGCATTAACACTTTAGTTCCAGTACACCACATGATGTTTTGATGTGAAATACTGAAAACCAAAAAACATAAAACCATGACACTGTGCATATTGATGATGTTCACAGAGGACTGTTTTTCTATTACAGACTTTTTTAACCTGTTCTCTCAGATGAAAAATTGTGGCAGCAAATTCTTTGCATAGGGTCATAGATGCCTGATGCTACTTTTGGCTGTGCTAAATCACATTTTCATATGAATGGACCGTTAACTGAATATGTCCACATATTATCCAATGAAATGAATTACTTCAAATGACAATCTGCCACATGTTATATGTAATTTTTATCCAAATTTTTAGTTCTTATTTAATTCCAGACACTAAAATAAAATGCAGGTCTAGTACTAATCCCTGAGAAATCCCAGTAGACAAATCCCACTCTGACTTCTCTGATGAACATACTTTGGAGAAGCTTCAGCTCATTAAAAAAATTTGCTTCATTGTATATGCATCATTCTCTTTTTTCAAGAATATCATAAAGAAAAATCTTAAACAGTATTCCCATCTAAAAATTCCATCTAGGTAGGTATCTTTAATAACAAGGAACAAGAACTGTTACTCCTGTTAAAACGATGACAAACCCATCTGAAATCATACATTCAGAATACTAGGATGCTCTGAAAATAATGCCTCCTATTTTTACTATGCTGACCCATGATTTTAGATGTTGGTGATATGGCAGTAGACACCTTCCCCGCAGTATTCTGTTACATTTGGTTGCCATGTGACAGATGGCAGCAGAGGGGGAGTCTGACACAATGGCATCTAATACAGAAGTACATATCAAACAAAGGTGTGGAACTCAATTCCTCACTGTAGAAAAAATTGCACCCTCTGACATTCATCAATGCTTGCTGAGCATTCGTGGAGACCAAACAGTGGATGTGAGTACAGTGAAGTGCTGGGTGGTGCATTTCAGCAATGGTGACAATAATAGTGGATCACCTTCACTGGTTCAAATTCTTATAAGGGGGTCATGCAAGCTCTTGTTCACCAATAGCAAAAATCTCCACAGCCAGTGGAGATGATTATGTTGAAAAACAGTATTTTGCAGCAAAAAATTCACTCTATCAACTAGTATTACTGTCTTCTTTGCATCTGTTGCAATTTCGATGGAAATAAGCAGGAGGCATTACTTTCAGAGCAACCTTTATATGTATTCTGTATAGAAGATCATTTAAGTTCTCAGAAGACCATACTATTCCAATTCATTAGTAGTATGAGAAAATCAAATAAATTCAATTGTATTTTTAGAGTGGGCATATACTTTGAAAGCATAAAGCATTTGACTATGCCAGTAAAGGGCAGAAACACAGAACAGAGGAGTTCTGTACTTAAGCACTCTTCTATATCTCTACATACCAAGGTAATTCTTAACCAACATAATGTTGTTGTTCTTTTAATATTTACTTGGGATGCAGTATAATAAATATTGTATTATAGTTTATTGATGCTCTTTGTATCTTAAAGCAGTATTTCTGCTGGAGTACTCTTTATTTGCCTGTTCTCTGCAATAATGTATGAACTATGATAGGCATATATTCTGGATGATACCAAACCAACTATTCTTATTGCAAAGCCAGATTATTCTCAAATTTATCAATGTGGTAATGCTGCCAAGCTTTAACACTAAACTGTTTGACAGTATAAATCAAAGTCCGTTCATCTTCCAATCCATCAGTACAATCCTTGTTTGAAATTTATTGCCCTGGCAGTTGCTAATACATGGGGAAAACCAGCTACTGTAAAGATTTACATCTATAGCATATTTTCCTAGGATTAACAATATAGAAGGAAGTACCTTTGCTCTTTGTATTTGAGAAAGAGAGAAACACAGTAAAACAGATACTTTTAAAGATCAGTTTATTCTTCGTTCTATTATTTCATTTTCATTTTGGCTTATTTTGATTTAATATTAATTTTGAATATCAACTTAAATCTTTATTTCACTTTTTAAAGGAATATGCTACTCTTAACTTTCCTTGTTAATTCCACAAACTCGGGAAAATACTAGGCTGGAGGAGCAAAGGAAGAATGAGAAGATCTGACAGGGAATAAAAGAAAGATGTATTTGCATAGCCTATGGATATCATTTAGATCTTTTCTTTTAATAATCCTAAATCAAAATGAGAATAGAACATGTCAGTACAGTGTTATCTACAAGACAATTCCTGCATTCTCATCCTAATAGTGACCTATTTTTCATGTCTTAGTGAGTTGTTACTTGGGTAGGAAAAATATTTCCTGTTCTTTGTCTCTGAGACTAACAGATGCTTCTGATCAGCATGTATGAGAAAGACCCAAGCAGTCAATCTCTACTGAATTGGATGAGTCTGAATTACTTCTTGTAGAAGAAAAATCAGGCTTATGATTTTGTCATATGTGATTAATGCCTGTAGAAGTAGCATATCGACACTGATTTTCAAGACTAATTAAGAGTTGTCACACCTATCACTTCAAGGCCAAGTTTATTAAGGACTATGAGTTGGTCAAGAAAGCTTTTAGGCTCTCCGGAAATTTTCAGGATTTCACAGTTCCATTCTGCAAAAAAATTTATCTGCAGTTTTTTTGGGGGGAGAAATGAAACCAAACCAAAACACACAATGACAAAGTGCAAAACCTTTCCTCAATCTCATCATACAGACAATATTCCAAGGGTTCACAAACTGCTTTTCATGAACGAGTCCAGAGCTGTGAAAGTTAGCTACTTTCAGAGCAAATAAATACTGTAATCACTAAAGAGTTTGTTATTCTGAGGCTTTACTCTGTATGGGACAGTTCATATTTGTTTTCATGGAATCACTACTGTTTCTGGTAAACGTGATCCTCTCTTTCACGTCCATCCATGCATGTCTACATTAGTAACCTAGGAAAACTGACTCCCACCACACAAAGTTCTCATAGTGATGTAGCCCAATAATGAATCAGTATTTTGCTCTTATTTTAACACATTATACATCCTGCCCTCCAAAATCCACTCCAACAGAAGGGAACATTTTTTGACTGAACAAGTCTGTCCCCAGAAAGTTTCCCATTGTTTCATTGGAGATTACCAACAAAATTTATTGTAGCCAGTGTCTAGATGAATTTGTCAGAGAGCAGTAGGAGTGAAATTGTTCCATGAGGGGATGAGCCAGGAGCTAGATGACCTCAGTTCAGGCAGGAAGTTTCCTTTACCCATGCAGTGAGTTTCTCCTGAGGAGATCTGAGGAGAGCAAGTGAAGGAGACTGCTGGGAACACAGTCCAAGAACTGAAAGCACTGCATTTGTTTCAATAGTACCAGGAGTAATATCATACTTCATAAAGACCTGGCTATTATATCTGTGATCATTTCATGAGAAGTATCATTTTGATTTGTTTAGAATCACAGTAACTTAATATGTTTTAGCCATCTGTCCCAAACTCAGGCCACTTCCAGAGGTCTTGCCATACTGCATAGACAAGTGCATACAAGTTCAAGGCTTTCAATGTTGTTCTGCTTCTTTTGTTTATGTTCTATTGAAACTGACAGTTGATCCAATTATGTCTATTTATCATGCAATTTAAATAAGTTTACAGCATGTAGTTTGCAACTATGAGTCTGTAGAAGAGAAAAGTGACTGTGTGGAAGCTACTTATCTATTGTTAATTTGACAGCCTACTGACGTCACTGGTAGAATGAGTTATACCACACTTCTACTATAATGTAAATATTTATTATTCTTATTGCTACTAATGGGAAGATGTTTACAGAGTTTTATTTCAAACAAATATAAAAGCACTATGAAAGATGGTCTCTATGTCTCCTAGAGCACGGTAAGGACATCTCCAATTGAAAACACCTGAAAAAACTCTAATCCAGCTCCAGATCAGAGGAATCTCATTTTAAAAGAGTAATCTCTGTAAAAACATCCTTGGAGGCCTTAAAGGTCAGAATGGATTGGGCCGATGGCAGCCTGATTTAGTGGGTGGCAGCCCTGCTCAAAAGGTGAGTTGAAACTAGGTGATCTCTTCCACATTAAGAAATTCTTATTCTATGAATCTATGAATCTCCCTCCTTTGCCCTTGAGTTAAAGGTTACCTTAATCATACATTGAGGAAATCTCTCTATGTAAGGTTATTCTTAAAATTATTATTTTTCTCGTAATTTTCTTTCTCTGCCTCTGACTTAAAATAGCTTCCTAACAAAAGAAAAATACTCACAGATTTCAAGGGGACTTTGATCTGGTCTACCATGTTATTACTATTGTTTTTATTATTATTATTTTGTATTTTACTTCCACATTGTTTTAAAAATTCATTTTTTAAAACTTCCTGTTGACCTAGAAAGTTTTGTTTCTCATAAGTTATTCTGATTTTCAAATCTCTAAATACTTTTCACATACAGCTTTCTGTCCTCTCTAGAGTAAAGTTTAGTGGCATTTCAAGCCATTTTTCATTGTGAAAAAGTACAAGGTTTTCAGAAGAAAAGATATAATTGTCTTTGGTACTTCATCAGAGAATTTAGTCTGCTTCTGAGTTAAAGCCTAGAGAGCCTTTTTTTTTTTTTAACTACAACATGCTTTGCAGTTAAGCAGACCACATTTTAAGACAATTTTTTATTCCGAGTTTATTCAGTTTACTAGAAAGAATTGCTATTAAACAGTTCATACATATTTCACACTGCACAAATGACAGTATAGCTTTCATAACAAGAAAATGGAAAACTGAAATACACACATCAAGTGTCTACTGATATCTTAGAACCCTTGCAGTGTCATCCAGAAATTTCCTAGAATACTCTGCAGGGAATTCATCAAGGTTATAACCAAAAGTAAGATATAACCTGCTGAAAAAAAATCTGAAGCAAGGGATATGTCAAAATGCTGAAAATGCAGAACTCTAAAAGAGACATGCTTATCAGAATGTAGCTGTTCAAGACTTTCACAACTCAGATCAATTAGGTGAAGTTAGGTACAGTTTTACAGTGTGAAGAGAATGAGGAGTATGGGAAATATGGCCAGATTTGAGGCATAGTAGTGTTTGAAACTGCTGTGCTGCTGAGACCCAGTGCTCAAGGCCATCCTAAGCCATTAGTGAATCTGAAAAATTTTCTTACTGTAGGCTTCAGTTTGTAGCCACCGTGTACTGGAAGACAAAAGGGACTTCCAAAGTAGCTGTCTATAGTTATGTTTATAGCAATATTATAGCCATATTTGATTTATTGTGAAACAAACTCACTAGAAAAATATCAACCTCATTCCTTATTATTATCATATAAGTTTCTGAAAGCTACTGACTTAGAAATAAACCCCCAGTTTAGCACTGGATAACTGAGGCTTGTAGAATACTAGGATAAAGTGAAAGGTCTACAAACTTGACAAGATATACAACTGATCTCTTTAAAGTAAAAAACTATTCTGATTCCCTGAATGCTAACTAATGCAATCTGAAGCATGGTATTCAGATGTTCCTTGTAATTGTTTGTGAATTGTAGGTAAGTTTTAAAGACTGTGGGTCACTGAAAATATCAGGACATTGCAACTACATTCTAATACAAGTACCAAAATTTGAAAACTTCCAACTTGTGTCAAAATGATCTGCCATCATGATGGCATATCAAAATCTTATCAGCATAATATGTAACATAATTTCCTCTTTCCTCCCTGCACACCTTTGCAGAAATGGCCCCTTTGCAAGTTTTCAAAGCAGAAGGAAGTGAAACCGTATAAGCCTACTGATCTCTCAGTGTTATAAATCATCATCATAATAATAAGAATAGCTTGAGAGAGCATTGCATTGATGAAGAGAGCAATGCAAAAGCAAGAGTTTTGTCTGTATGCTGTTCCAAGCACATTCATAAATCTAAGGAAAAGGGTGTAGTGCACGCTTCCGCATACTGGAGCACAATGCCCATGATGTAAGTCTGTATCTTCCTGTATCACCAGAAAATATTCATATATCACAGAGGCTGTTCACAGTCTCCTATCTTGTATTTTTATACTTGATACAGAGCAATAACATTATTATTATTATTGTCATCATCATTATCATTATTATTTTTAATTCTTGCTAGTTCCCAACAAGTGTTCAATTAATTGACTATTGAAATGGAGAACTGAAGGAGACCTATAGTTGGGTATGTTGTATCTGGTCATTAGAAAACTGTACTGAAATACCTGAGACTCTGCCTCTAAGCAGTGTTCTGTAGTAGTTAGATAAGAGATTCTAAACATGGGCGTTTTCCATATCAAATTACTTGTTGGCTTTGTGACAAGGGTTACAAGTGCATCAAAATACAGTCCTAAAATAGAACCGATTGTTCTGAATTTCATTATATATAATTTCTTTATTAAATTCATTAAAAATTCTGAGGGAAGATTGACTTGGCGCTTACCTAAGATGTGTGCCTGTTTTTTTAATTCAGGTTTTTTTTTTATTTTATTTTACTGACAGAATCATACCAAATGAAAATTAAAAAGATTTCACAATTTGGTGCTCAATTAACATTTAAAATATCAGCTGAAAAGTTAGACCTTAAACTTTCTAATTTTTTTCTTTTTTCTTTAGTTCTGTGTTGATACTGTTTAGTGCTACCCTGTTTAAGTTTTAATCAAAGTTATAGCTATTTCAAAGTACAATTGCACAAAAGTAAATACTCAGTAAAATGTGGAACTCCAGTGTCAGAACTGTTTTGTTGTTTTCATATTAATCTACAACATATTTTCTCATGTTTTGTGTAGCACAGATTTCAAAGTCTGACTCTATGAGATTGCTAGTACTAGAGACAATTACAGGCAAAATTGTTCTTGGTTTTCTGCATTATTTTTCTCACATATATGCTCTGCAAAAATGCCATAAAAAGTCCCTATAGGAATGGAGAATATGATGGGCTTTGTTAAAAAGAAAACAAAACAAATTTTAAAAAAATCTGTCTGAATATTATTATTGTAAAATTCCAATTTAAAAGGTTCTGATTAAGCTTGCTTCTTTAGATTTCTGATAAAAAGAGAGAATTCAGCATTACATTGTGTCATTTTAGAGAGCATAAACAACAGTGTTGGCATACTTTTTCTTATTCTGTGCCTTCTCACTTCCGCAAGCTTTCTGATGTCTTTCCAGTTTGGAGCTCCTGCTTAGATAAAACAGATGACTTTCTGGGCCTGCTTCTGCTAACAGCAGGCAGGAGCAACGGTGACTGATTGGTTGAAACATGAGGATTAATGGGTATTTATATTTCATTAAATTTTATGCTCACTGGAGAATAATGTATCACTCGCAGATATTGAAACATATGTCAACCCTATCCACTTACATATAATTCAATTTGACTTAAATGCATTGATCAAATTTTATTAAAGTCCAATATATCTTCCAAAAATGCCCGCTAACACAATATTGCTGCTTCACATTCATCAGATAAAAGGAGGCAATTGTGTTGTAATTCTATTTATACCATTTTTTCGGGAAAAGGGAGATTATTGTGAAGCGAATACTCATTACAAGGTGACTGGTGCTGGCTGAAGGACTTGAGACTGAGATTATTAAGAGAATTCTCAAGTGGTGCCCTTCAGTTAAAATTACCCCAGGGTGGGTCATGCCTGTTTTCGTCCCCAGTGGAAAAGAGAGATCAGCATTAATGATATTTTCCAGTAAAGTTTGCCATGTTAGATTTTCAAGTATGTTAACAATTCATTTCTTTTTTTTTTTAAGGAAAATCTTTAAATCTAATTTTCAGTATTCCGATTTTTTTTCTCTTCTACTCTCCTTTTGACTTTTGTGATTACTCTTGCTGTTTGTTTGTTTGTTTGCTTAATTAAGAAAATAGTAAGAAAAAAAAGTTAAAATATCTTTTTGCAAAGTCCCTCTCTCATAAGGACTGCAGCAGCAAAGGGACATTTCTCAATTGTTTGTGTTTAGATTCTTTCTCACAGTTCTAAGTGTGCAGAATAGAAGTAAAAAGATGAGAGTTTAGTTTCCTAATATGAGAAAATAATTGCTATTTAAAGCCATGATCCAGAAAAGCCAAACAATGAGCATGTGTTGTTTTGACTTATGAGGAAGCTCTTCATCTGTTTTTGATTCATATTATTTTAGGATTTTAACTGCCTATACACCAATGTAGAGGCGATCATCTCAGCACAGGCCTTCAAGGAAACTGTCAGTTCTACACTGAAAAAGAAATGGCACTGGTCAAAGAGAAAATAAGAAAGTGTGTTTTTTCAAAGGGAAAATAAAGGAGTGTGAAAGTCTAATCTCAGGAAGCATAAAAACCATACTTTTGATCTGCGGGATCACAGAAGGTTGACCAGATTTGTGTTGTACCTCACAAAGCTTGAAATCACACAGAGCTCATTGGGAACTTTACGGCTTACTTCAAAGAAAGTACATTTCTCGTGTTAATTACTTTGGAAAGCCTCCCCCATATAAGGCGATAGGATATGGGGGAATAGCTTTAAACTAAAAGGAAGATTTAGTTTAGATGTTAGGAGGAAATTCTTTATTCAGAGGATGATGAGGCACTAGACTAGGTTGCCTAGAGAATTTGTGGATACCCCAACTGTAGAGTTGTTCAAGTCAAGGTTATACCCCAAGAACCTGACCTGGTGTGTGGCAACCCTTCCTCTATCTGTCCTGCTTTCTAAATGACAAGAGTTACTGTTCTGCTTTCTAAGTGACAAGAAGAGACGGAACATATTTTTCTTCATTCCTAGAAAAAAAATGCATCTTTAGAGACACAGCATTTCATTTTAGTAATATTGAGACGCATTAAGTACATTCATCAACAGGAATGTTAGCTATCAAATAATGATGCTATTTCCTTTTTATCACAACACTTAAGAATCCATTAAAATTCTATGTGAAAGTCCTACTCTTTTACATTTGTGTAATTTACTTTTCCCTAAACAAATAAAATATCATTGTTTCACTTGAGGATGAAAGTAACTTTTCTTTTTTTCGCTGTATAGGTTGTGTTGTTCAGGCCTGATCCAAACTTACAATATTACAGTAATTTGTATACTTGAAAACTAATTTTCCCCTTTGTGAATGAGACTATTTCTTGACATGTAGCCTGTTTCTTCATTTGTCTTTAAGTTTTTCACCGTTCACTTCAAGCATTAGAACCTTCAAAGGCACTCCAAATGTTTCTGAGATTAACCCTCTACCACATCTAGATCAACACTTTTCAAAAGCATCTCTTAGGACTTTATATAGAGAGTGAGTTTGTGTAAGTCACATAAACTCATATACTTGTGAACATACACATTATCTTTTGAATTATTTTTCATTCAGGTTTTCAGTGCAGCTCATCAGATACTAGCATATTCTTGAATGTAAATTTTATTTAAAATATATTTGCAATATTCTTTACATAAGCTTCAGAATGGAATAAACCAGTGCAAGATAATCTTTCTGGCTCCTAAAACTGCCTTTTGCTGGACCACAACTAGAAATCAAAATATAGATTTAACCCTAATATTCTTAGCTCATCTTGGAATTAGGGAAGAGCTGAGAAGGGAAAGGATTGCAGAAGGTTGTATTGCCAACTACCTGCTCAGATCAAAGTCACCTGTGAGGACAGAACAGTTTGCTCAGGGCTTTATTAAATCTGGTTTTAAGAACGCTCAAGAATGGAGACTTCACAATCTCGCTGAGTAACACAATCTAATTATACTTGGAGCAACTATTTGTTTAGTTTTCCCAATATCCAATAAGAACCTCTTCTGATGCAATTTATAACCATTGTCTGTCATTCTGCTGTCATGTACTTCAGTAAAAATCTTGGATTTATCTGCACGAGAACCTCTTCACACGTGTTGGAAGACTAATCTTAGTTTCCCAATAGCTACTAACCCCAGGCTGTAAAAGTCTTGTTCACTTTAGCTTTTCTCACAGGGCATGTATTAAAAAAAATAAGAAGAAACTGACTACGTGAGGAGTTTTTGACAGGCACATATTGATAATGCAAGAGCACGACATAGTCTACTGCAGCAAAATGTTGAAACAGGGTCTTGGATGCAACATCCAAGGCAAGTTGCTGCTATTTAGCCTCTGTACTTACTAGTAAAATCATTCCTATTGACTGGTTTCTCTGGAAGTGTCATCATCACATCACATTCTAGTTTTGTCAAAAGACATGTGAAATAAATGTCAGTTAGCTACCCTCTCCCTAACTGTCAATAATTTAGTTCTAAAATATTCAAATGAAGAGCAGCCCCAGACATCTATTATAAAAACATCCCATTGAACATGAGAGTTCCTTTCTTCTGAGATTCCTTTGTACCATTCAGACATGTTGTTTCTGCATTCAAAATGAGGTGCCCTTTTAGCAGATCAAATTACATTTGCCTATTTTTACTTTCATGCCTCCTTGCTGCCCCACCATGACTTTTCCCCCTTTTTCTCACTGCTCATGCTCACTCTCTCCTCTCCCTAGCGCAAACTGAGTAAAGCAAAAGGGACTTTTTTTTTTCCCCACAGCATTAGCTTTTTATTTTCACTTTACATTTCCAAGGGACTTTCAGTTCCTTCTTTTGCTTTGTTTCTGGTCAATGCATATTCACATAACAGTTTCCAAGAAGGAAAGACCACAGGTATATATTCTCACAATTATACTAGCTAAGTTTCAAACTCGCTCATATTACCGTTTTTATTAGATGTGCTTTCCATTCAGTAGATGAAGAAGCAGAACAGCAATTCTTGGATCAACATCAAGGCTGTCTCATGTGACAAGCAAAGCAACATTTAAACCATGACATCTAGTCACTTCCAGAGAATGAATGTGAAGTGTTATATAGGCATAAATGTTTACCTATATTCACCTCGTAAATTAAAAGTTCAATTATTTTTGAAGATGGAGTTGGTCTTAGAATCATAGAATCATGGAATCACAAAGTTGGAAGTGATACAACTTGGTGATCTATCTAACTTGATGATAAGATCATCTAGTCCAACTGTCTTCACATTACCATTGCTGCCACAAGCACTAAACCATATCTCGCAGCTCCTCATCCATATGCCTCTTGAACACTGCCAGGGACAGTGACTCCACCACCTCCCTTGGCAGGCCATTCCAGTGCCTGACCACTCTCTGAGAGAAAAGGTTCTTCCTCATGTCTAACCTAAACCTCCTCTGATACAACTTGCGGCCATTTCCCCGGGGTCCTGTTTGTTGCCTGGGAGAAGAAGCCAAACCCCTCTTCACCACAACCTCCCTTCAGGAAGTTGTAGAGTGCAATGAGGTCTCCCCTGAGCCTCCTCTTCTCCAGACTAAACAATCCCAGCTCCCTCAGCCACTCCTCATAGGACCTGTGCTCCAGACCCCTCACCAGTTTCGTTGCCCTTCTCTGGACACACTCCAGGGCCTCAATATCTTTCCTGTAGTGAGGGGCCCAAAACTGAACACAGTACTCAAGGTGCAGCCTCACTAGTGCTGAGTACAGGGGGATGATCACTTCCCTGCTCCTGCTGGCCACACTATTTCTAATGCAGGCCTGGGTGCCGTTGGCCACCTGGGCACACTGTCGGCTCATGTTCAGCCTAGGATCAACCAACAACCCCAGGTCCCTTTCCTCTTCACAGTCATCCAGCCACACGTACCCAAGCCTATAACGCTGCATGGGGTTGTTGTGGCCAAAGTACAGGACCTGGCACTTGGCCTTGTTGAATCTCATCCCATTAACCCCAGCCCAGAAATCTAGCTTATCTAAATCCCTCTGAAGGGCCTCCCTACCCTCAGGCAGATTGACACCACCTCCCAACTTGGTGTCATCTGCAAACTTACTGAGGGTACACTCAATCCCCTCATCTACATCATCAATAAAGATATTAAACAAGATAGGCTCCAGTACCCACCCCTGGGGGACACCACTTGAAACAGGTTGCCAGTTGGACTTAACTCCATTAACCACCACCCTCTAGTCAGTTTCTTACCCAAAGGAGTGTGTACCTGTCCAGGCCATGGGCAGCCAGTTTCCCCAGAAGAAGCCTGTGAGAGACCGTGTCAAAGGCTTTGCTGAAATCTGGGTAGACTACATCAACAGCCTTTCCTTCATCTACCAGTCTGATCACCCAGTCATAGAAGGAGATGAGGTTGGTCAAGCACAACCTGCCTTTCGTGAACCCATGCTGGCTGGCCGTGATCCCCTGGACACCACACACATCTGTGTGATCTCACCCAAGATGACTTGCTCCATTACTTTCCCTGGTACTGAGGTCAGGCTGACAGGCCTATAGTTCCCTGGATCCTCCTTATGGCCCTTCTTGAAGATGGGAATCACATCAGCAAGCCTCCAATCCTCTGGGACCTCTCCAGTTAACCAGGAGCGCTGATAGATGGCCGAGAGCGTTTCGGCAATCACCCCTGCCAGCTCCCTCAGCACCCGAGGTGTAGACCATCCAGTCCCATGGACTAGTGACAGTCCAGATGGAGGAGGAGCTCTCTGACTTTCTCCACCTGAATTGCTGGGGGTGTTTTCTGAGTAGCGTCCCAGACTTCCAGATCAGGGCATAAGATGCCCAGAGGATAACTGGTCTGGCTATTAAAGGCAGATGTAAAGAAGGTATTGAGGACCTGAGCCTTCTCCTTGTCCTCAGTGGCCACATTCCCTGCTGCATCAAGTATAAGATGAGAATTATCCTAGGTTCTTCTTTTGCCCTTGATATATTTATAAAAAGATTTTTTATTGCCTTTTACTGCAGTGGCCAATCTGAGTTCAAGTTGGGCTTTTGCCTTCCTAACTTCCTCCCTGCATACCTTAGCTACTTCCTTGTAATCTCCCCAAGTAGCCTGTCCCTTCTTCCAGAGGGCGTAGATTCTCTTTTTCTCCCTGAGTCTCAACAATAGTTCCCAGCTCATCCACACCAGTCGTCTACCCCTGCAGCTCGCCTTACGGCACTCAGACAGTTTATTCTTGTGCCTTTAAGATTTCCATATTGAGAAGTGTCCAGGCTTCCTGGACCCCTTTACCCTTAAGAAGCAACTCCCAATGGACCCGTGCTACAAGCGCACTGAACAGATCGAAGTCCGCCCTCTGGAAATTCAAGAAAGTAGTTTTGTTGGTCACTCTTTTAACACCCCCAAGAATAGAGAATTCTACAATTCCATGGTCGCTCTGCCCAAGATGGTCCCCAATCTTCACTTCTCCCACCAATCCTCTGTTAGCAAAGACCAGGTCTAGCAGAGC
This sequence comes from Perdix hodgsoniae, assembly GCA_035772895.1. NCBI lineage: Eukaryota > Metazoa > Chordata > Aves > Galliformes > Phasianidae > Perdix > Perdix hodgsoniae. The sequence goes on along the minus strand of JAPSGF010000023.1, from coordinate 3,543,604 downwards.
ACTACCCCTGGTAGGCTCTCCTACCAGTTTTATAAGGAAGCTATGTTCCACGCGGTCTAGAAACCTCCTGGACTGCTTCCTCTGTGCTGTATTATATTTCCAACAGATCAGGGAAGTTGAAGTCTCCCATGAAAACAAGTGCTGGCAAATGTGTGACTTCTGCGAGCTGCTCATAGAATGCTTCATCTAACTCTTCACCTTGGTTAGGAGGTCTATAGCAGACCTCCACCAAGATGTTGCCTTCCCCCTTATCCTTACCCATAGACACTCAGCTCTGTCATTACTAACCCCAAACTCTTCAACATCAAAGCAGTCTTTGATATAAAGGGCCACACCACCACCCTTCTTTCCTCGTCTATCCCTTCTGAAGAGCTTGTAGCCATCTATCACAGCACTCCAGTCATGGGAGTCTTCTAACAAATATCCCATAAAACAAAATAAAATAAACACATAGGCTGATTCTTTTTAAGAAATTATCTCTTGTAAATTATTTACTGAAATCTAATGACATAGACATGAAACTGCTAATTGAACTATATTAATTTTGGGGGGAGGGAAATAGTTAATATTGTATTTAATCGTTGTCATTTTTTAATTCTTTATTTGTTTACTATTATAAGACCCATGAAAACATCATCCTCGTGCCTCACCAAATTGCCAGTAAGCTTCTGCTTGACTGTAGTGCATTCTTCAGTGACTAACAAAATGTAAAACTGCTCTGATGAGCTATGATTTGTGGCATTTTTTCCCATATTTCATGGGAAATCCCTTCTATCTCAGGACATTCTAGGATTCTGTAGAGAGGGCTCTGGAACAGGCTCCCCAGGGCAATAGCCATGGCACCAAGTCTGCTTGTATTCAAGGTTTTGCACTGTTCTCTTAGATATTTGTTTTTCATTTTGGCTCATTCTTTGTGGAGTCAGAATTTGGACTCAGTGATATTTGTATGTCATTTCCAACACAGGATATTCTATATTTCTACACTTATACTTGAAACTTGACTCAATAAAGGAAGAAAATATACATCTGTGTTAAAAAAAAAAAAAAAAAAAAAAAACAGAGGTAGGATGTACTCTTTGACACTGTTGGTCAATCAGAGAGTATGACAAGGCAGAAGGAATTTCAAATAGTTCAAGCTTGTCAGTGGTTATCAGAAATAACTACAACTCATCTGAGATTGCCTATGTAGCATTTTTCACATTTCCCTTCAGCTTTCAGTGAGAAAAAATAACTAACAAACAAACTAACATAGAAAATATTTTATTCTGCAAATAATTACTGTGAATTAACAGCCAAACTTAGGCAATGGGAAGCATAGGGAAGTTCATTATCATCATGAAGATACATATATCTTAGTGCAGCCTCACTCTTATTGCCATTATACTCAGAACAAAAGAGAGCAATACATGATATTTTGTCATTTTATATGATTTAAATAACAAGTTTGAGATGAATGTATCACTTATCAAAAATGAAGCTACAAAGACTGAGCAGATCATGACTTATGAAGGACAAAATATTTGATTTTCTTTATAAATAAGAAAAAGCAATATTCATGCATCTCTTACTCAGATAATTTGTCCAGTAAAAGCAAGGCCATGCTATACAGAATACAGCATTACAGTTGAAACAGGCATATTTAAAATACAAAGTTATCATTTGTACTAGAACCTTATTATACAAAGAATTATGCCTAGATATTTTTTTATGTTTCCTTTTTAACACTACACTCTACATTTCTCATTCACTTGAGCACTCATTCTATCAATCACATATTTTAAGATTACCTAACATGGAATTCAAGCAAAAAATCTCACTTATTTTTAAAACATGTCATATTTTTATGTTCTACTTAAGAATTTATTCCACCTAAATTTATACTCTTCTAAATCTGTAGTTCCATACTACTTATGCTAACTTAACCTTTGTAGATGTGTGATGAAGACTGAGAAAAAAAAAATAGTAAAAGCTTTTCCTTCCAAAGAGCATCAGCTAGTGTCACCAGCTCTGCATGGTCAGAGTGAATTGGATCTTGAAAAATTCTAACAGATGAAGTAAAGCAGGAGGATATTGCTCTTTTCTTTGCAGTAAAACATAGAGTTGACAGATTCAGAGAACTTATTTTCCCTCTTAACACTTCAGTTTGGTTCCTTCAGAACGAAGCAGAGAAAGATATACTTTTTCTCCCTCAAAGACTTTCCAGGGGAGAGTTTTTGTTACTTGATTCATCTTCTGTCTTTGCATTTGGTCTAGCTCCTTCTCCAGCTAAGTTCACTGTTTTCATTAGAGACAATATTATTTGGTGACAGAACTAGATGATTTCTCTTGCAGAATGCTCATTTTCTCTGGTTATCACTCCAATAGTTTTTTGGATTGAGAAGTTATACTATATGGTGCTGTTTATGATAAAAGCATCAGGCTGTTATGGTCTTTGATGGTAATTCAACAACCAAATTTTTAATTTGCTTGAATTCTTGTGTCCTATCACAGTTTGCTCCTATGGAAATATAGGGCTCATTTCCCAAGAAATCTTTAAAGCACATCTACCAATATGAGTTTTAGTGTAAACAGGTTACTATAAATTTTGAAATGAACTGTTGGTTAATTATTGGTTGTGTTTAGGCACAGACTTCAGGCAGCACTCATCACTTAACATTCTTCACATTATCCTCTAGTTTTCTGTGAGTTGACTGTTCTATTTTCCACATATGCTTCTCATCTCTATCTCGTTCTTCAAATTTAATTTTTTTAATTTGTTTTTTATTATTATTATTTATTACAACCTCAACTTAATGAAATCTTCTGCTGCCATTTTGCTTGTCTTCTTCAGTTTAATTTTCTGACAAGATGAACGCTGCATTGCATAGTCCAGGTTTAACTCAAAGTACTGTTGGCCTCAAAATCATGTGGTCAGGTCTTCGTGTTTCTCTTCTGCTGTTGAAAAATAGTAGTTTATATTCAATAAGACGATTGCGTAATTTTCTGTATAATGTTGACTTACTGTGAAAAAGAAATCACTTGTTCAGACTCCATGTGCTCACACATTTATCAATTGAGATTAAGAAAAGAGCCACCAGCTGGCCATGTGCTTGTCTAATAGCACATTTCCAAATGGCTTATCATTTGCCATTAAATGTCCCATAACTTTCTCCTGTGACACTTAAGTCACTAGATCACTCAATGTATTCTCAGAATGTTTTCAACTGTTAATGCTTATCTCTGTTTAAATTCATAGATTGTTTACTCAGACAGAGAAATCATCCTCCAATCTGAAGAATGGATGTCTATCTACCTGTTTCCTCTCATCAACCCAAAAAATTTTTGTGAAGGCTCTTCCTTGACAGAAGATGTCTGCTTATGAGTTACTACTCTCATGAACAGTTCAGGAAAGTAATCTATTATCCCAGCAAAAGCTGATGGAAGGCAGTAATGATTTGAAACAGAGCTACTGGTGGCATGCACAACTCATCTCTTCCACATTTCCAGGTAAAACTTTGCTGATATACTAAGCAAATGTTTCACAATATTGCTTCTCAATCTGTCACATGTACAAACTATCTGGATATTTAGACTCCACAGATTCTAATAGGTTGCTATCAATCTTTTATGCTAAGAGAATACATAAATTATAAACAAATATGTCCTTTGGTCTATTGAAACAGCATAATGATCAAAGACACACAATAGAAATGCATTTGTTTCTACAGTAAGCTTTATTCCCCCAGCACTCTGTAGTGATGGACAGGCAGTGAGCTGTCAGTTTTTGTACTGTCTGTCACACTACACTTACCTCCTGTTGTTATAAGTAATCAATATGGGGGCTGAAATCACCTACCACTACCTCTTCTACCTACTATTTTGTCCACTCATAAATTATGAATCCCTGCACAACATCAAGTCTACAATTTCGATTGCATTTGCTAATCATTGATCAATAATTCAAAAGCCTCTTCTTCTTCAAGGGTCCCTTGTTTCCTGTAACATATGGCATAAGGCTGGCAGTATTCACGAGACTATTCCCTTATCACAGAAAGGAGCTAAGGGAAAACAAGTTGTTTAAAAAGTTCTTTTCTTTCTTTTCTTTTCTTTTCTTTTCTTTTCTTTTCTTTTCTTTTCTTTTCTTTTCTTTTCTTTTCTTTTCTTTTCTTTTCTTTTCTTTTCTTTTCTTTTCTTTTCTTTTCTTTTCTTTTCTTTTCTTTTCTCTTCTCTTCTCTTCTCTTCTCTTCTCTTCTCTTCTCTTCTCTTCTCTTCTCTTCTCTTCTCTTCTCTTCTCTTCTCTTCTCTTCTCTTCTCTTCTCTTCTCTTCTCTTCTCTTCTCCTCTTCTCTTCTCTTCTCTTCTCTTCTCTTCTTCTCTTTTCTTTTCTTTTCAAGAATTATTTTCAAGCTTATGCTTTGTGGAGACATGCCACTTAGTCAATCTCTGTGGTTCAGTTTTACCTGAATTATTATTATACTTTATTATTAAAGACTACTTTAATAATATAAACTTATTTTCTAATATTTAATTGGTTAAGAGGTTAAATATAAGTATGTAAATGAAACCATTATAGTAATAAAATGTGCTGGATTTTTTTTTTAAAGAAAAATATTATCATATTATTTTTACTCTTTTCTCATATTTTTGTAGCTGCATGCAACAACTAACTAACTAACTAACTAACTAACTAACTAACTAACAAGTAACTATATAACTAACTACATATCTAAATAGATAAATGGTGTGCCCTGACACATTAGGTCTTAAATACATGTTTAAAAAATTATGACCCTTGTAAAAAAGCTACTAACATGTTTATTATACCTTTCTAGGAGACAAGATAGTGTTTGTATAGTTTGAGACAGGCTGGCAAGGTTTTGCACTTTGTTCTTCCTTACATCATTCCTTTCAGGTGGACTATAGGTGTGAACAGCACGTACAGATATAGTCAGTATCAGTGTGTTCACTAATTTTTTTCTCTTCGGAAATCTGAAGGCAGTAAATTGCAAGGTTGTTTACAAGAGACATTAAACACTGAGAATGTGCACCTTTAATTACTACTAAAGCTTATATTAAAGTAGTATTTACACATTAATTTTTGTCTTGAATCGGTCCACAAGCTTAACAAACAGAGGAACACAGGGGACAACAATAAGAATGGTAATTAGGTGATGCAGGTGCATAGGGTAAGAATTATCCTAATCCAATAATTTTGAATGTAAAAGAGGGTTTTGACTAGATTAAATTATTGAAGAAGAAAAAAAGGGACTCGACAAGCAACTTTTTATAATCACTCTGGATTTTTCTCTATTTTTACATCTTTTCCTATATGAGAAACAAATCAATATTAATTACAACTCATTTTTATATTCTTTTCTTCCTAGAATTTTAGTCAAAAATAAAATACTTTTCAAGGAAAGAACACATGTGTGTAATACAAAGCCAACTAATGAAAACAACCATTTTGTGTGACATGATTCTATGCCATTCCCATTGGAAGCAACATAAAAAAAAATTTGTAGTATTCGTATTCCGAACTGATTTTGCTCCTGATTGTTACTAAAGACAAAGAGGTTTTTACTCTGATTGTACACAAATACTGGAATAGGTTGCTCAGAGAGGCAATGCACTGTCCATTTCTGGAGATATTCAAAAGTCATCTGGACATGATCCTGGACAAGTGGGTCTCGGTGACCCTACTTGAGCTTGGGTAACAGGTAGCATGGTGACCTCTAGAGGTCCCTCCCAATCTCAGCCATCCAGTGATTCTAAATCTGTGCTCTTTCTGTCTCCCTAAAGGAAATAAAATGCTAATAACTGGACTATTAGTACTGTTTCAGAACAGCATTTCTGATACATTTAGGTAAAACCTAGCATTTTTAAGAAATCCTGGTTTGTTCAAATCTGTAATCTTATATTCCCAGAACTGCAACTGATTTCTTAAGAGAAAGTGCATCACCTAAATAATTACTCTCAAAAGTGTGTGAATTTTTTTTTTTCTTAATAATATACTGCTATTTCCTGTGGTGACTACAGACACTGCATTTTAATAACTACAATTTTGATAGAACTGGTGCTGTAGATTATAGTGATCATAACAAGTGGGATAACTTCTCTAGATGAAATGAGAGGGAGCTCATCTAACTGAAGAATTCTGGTTTTTTTCCTTTTCCTTTTCCTTTTCCTTTTCCTTTTCCTTTTCCTTTTCCTTT
>JAPSGF010000023.1:3494144-3532566 GCA_035772895.1 Perdix hodgsoniae | reverse complement strand
AAGGAGAGGAGAGGAGAGGAGAGGAGAGGAGAGGAGAGGAGAGGAGAGGAGAGGAGAGGAGAGGAGAGGAGAGGAGAGGAGAGGAGAGGAGAAATGAATAAAGTGAGGAATAGCTAGGGCATTCTCATGGTTACAAACAGATGTCTAAGCTGACTGTTCTTCTGAATCAACTTTACTCAACACCTGTGAGCATGTGATTAATTTAACTAGAGTACACAGTGTACTTTTCTTTCAGTCAAAAAAAAAAAATGTTGACCTCTGGTATTGTGAAAGAAAGACAATCAGCAAACCTAATAGGCCCTTTATTTGCTAATCAAACCTCTCATTAACAATTAATTGGATCAAAAGTTCGCTGGCCATTATTGCTGTGTCAGTAAGACTCTGAAGGCCTCAGAGGATGAAACTAAATGAGCTGGTCAGGTTATAAATAATTTCCAGTGGCTACTCCTCTTACCTCAGGCTGTTCGAGGTCAATGTCCTGTCTACTGCAGGTAGCAAAGACTGTTGCTATGACTAGGAAGAGGCATTCTTCCTCTTCTAATACATTTTCATAATTCATTTAGGCTCAGTAGTTTAAACCTTTGTAAAAAGTTACAGCATAAAAAGGAGCTTTGTACTGTAGTACTTCTGCATGTGCCTGCTTATCATGACTGAATCGAAGCAACACTTCATATTCAGCTTAAACCACTCAAAAATGAAAGAAGATGGGTAGCTTTAATTAGGAAATCTGCTTCTTAATGTAAGGCCACAGAGACAACACCTTTATAGTGATATAATTATTTGTTTCTATTCTTAATCTAATAATACAGATATGACTGACAGAATTCAAATTCAAATACTGCTCATCAAATAACAAGACAGATCCTGAGAAAGAAATGAAGATACAAATGAGAATGAAGCTTTTGTCCAAGATATATGTAATAACACATTTAACAATTGTACTTTTTTTCTTTTTTTCTGAGGAGGGGAGAAGAGTGAAGAGGGGAAGAGAAGAGAGGAGACGAGATGAGGAAAATCTCATATTTCTGTCTTCCTTTTAGAAAAAAAAAAAAAAAACAGTGACAAACAGGTACACTAACTCTTAGCATATGCGTATTACTGGACAATTTTAGGAAGGAGTTCAGTGTGGTCTGGGCAGGCCAAGTTTCAAAAATCATGTGATTAGTTCCAATCTATGACAGTAGGACTATTTGTTATAATTTGAATTAAAAGAGTAATGGAGGTGACATTCAGCCAGGATCAGATAGTGTGAAAGGATGACATAAATATGTACTCACAGTGGTAAAAGGTTTTGAGAAAGGGTTCTGGAAACAGAATCATGATACCATGCAAGAATTTATGTATTTCCAGATACTGCGGGAAATATTGAAGAAATGAAAAGTTTCTTATATTGGCTATACTGTTGGTTAATAAGTTATTAAATTAAAAAAAAAAAAAAAAGGCTATATTAGGAAAAAAAATGTGAAATTTTTAAGGGAAGAATCTTATGAAGTGATAAATGCGTTTAATAGAATCTTAGCTATACAGTAAAGTTACCCAGATAGAATAAGTGAACTGAATATGTACAGAAATTGATTGGTTCCTAGTGAAAGCAATACCTCATGGCTCAAGCTGTTATCCAGAACGGAGAAAATATATGAAAACAGAGTAGTATGGGAAAGGACAATAGAAGAGATATGGACATTCATGAGTTATATATAACTGTAAATTCCAGATACTGTATGAAGCTATGTGTACATGGTGATTTTTTCATGCAAATGAAAGTGATCTCCTATCTGTCCAGAAGGCATGTAGATGTGGTTAGGCCAGCATGACATTAGCATATTTATACAGTTTTGACAAGGCTTGGGAACAAAAGCTTAGCTCTTGTCTGCTTGGAGCATAGACAGAGGGAGGTCAGAAAAGATTGATAGATCTGAGTAGCTGAGACTTGGAAACTTTAGTGCATAACAATATTCCTAGGGACTTCTAGAAACTGGAAACTGTAGCCCCGGATACAACTACTGTTATTGCACAAGCCTGCTGCTGGTAACAGGTTAAGTTGAGAGCGAGCCTTGAATTCACAACCTTGGTGCGAAAAAAACTCTTTTGATTCCAGACACAGGAACACTCAGATGCTGGCTGGGCTGTACAGCATCACTTGTAACTGACTTTAACAAAAGTAGAAGGCTTTCAGAGGAACAGGGATAAAAGAGTGACTCGGTACCTTGAGAAAGGGACCCCAGTTCTGGGGAAGAGCCAAGAGAAGGAAACTGTGACCCCAGAGTCACCCCACCTTATGAATTTTACATTTTAATGAAAGATGCACTGGTCAGGCAGGATTTGGCTAACTCTGACAAGATTAAATATACATGATTCCATTTCAGTGACACGCTGTTTGTTGTCAGGCATATATATCAAATATGATGTAGTTGTATTTAGAGATATTTCATCCATTTAGTAATGCATATAATCATATATATACATTTTTCTCTTATGATTACTTTTTTTCACTACTTTAGCAAAGATGTTTCTCAAAGGGCTGAAAAGAGAGCATGGGAACCGGATGAGACCATTCTCTGAGCTTAAATTTTTAATATTAAAATGCATTGAGATTTGCTATACACTTGCTCAAGATGTATTGCCCCAAGCAAAACAGTGTTTTATAGATGGACATGCAATTTTATTGCTTTCAGCCGAGGGTCACGTTTGTTTTAGTGGTTTTGGATGTGAAAAATAATGAATGACAAGTATAAATATACAGTCGATGTTTGGGAAAAAAAATCAGAACAAAATTTTTTTATATGTATACATGTACATATACATATAAGTAGGTGGCTCTGAAAGTAATGCCTCCTACTTATTTCCATGGAAACTACATGAGCACAATAACCCTATTCAATAGAGCTCAGCTACAAAAATATATTTTTCAGCATAGTCACCACTGCTAGCTATGGGTTTTCACCAGTGATGAACAAGAGCCTGCATGCTGCTCTTATAAAAATCTGCACAGGCAGATATGAACCACTGTCACTGCCACCACAGCTGAAACACACCAACCACCACTTCACTGTGCTCACATCCATTGTTTGGTCTCCATAAACATTCAGGAAGTGTCAGTGAATGTCAAGGAGTGCCATTTTTTTTTTTTTTTCCCCATGGAGGAATTAATTTACTCACCTTTGATTCATATGCATTTCCATGTCAGACACTATTCTGTCAGACTGCCCCTCAGCTACCATCTGTTACACATAAACAAAATGTAATGGAATATTGGTGACAAAGTTCATTCTCTACTTCCATACCACTAACATCTGCCTCTGGCATGATGGACGGACTAATAAAATAAAACAGGAGGCATTACTTTTGGATCTGCTCTCATACACATGGAGATACACATACATGCATAGACATATACACATCTGTGTTGACAAAAAATTCAGGCAAAAAGGAAATATTATATTATTATTTTTATTTCAGAAAGTTACATCGTAGAGACTGTGGATGAACCCAGATACCTTCTTTCCACTGACAAAGGACAATACTATTAATCTAAATCATGCCAACATTAAGCCTTAACCTTCCCTCTCTCGTACAAAGAAGAGACATCTGTTTCCGTCAGAGCATAGCTGAAACAAATACAAAAGGAAGTTACATTAGATCACTTCTATCTTCCTAATTTTAAGTGACATCAGTATTTGAACCATACTTCATTAAATATTTCCAAACACGTTCTATCTTTATAACTCATTTTCATCAAGATGTGCAGAGAAATTCGTGTGAAAATCTTTCTCATTCTAAACGTAATGTAAGATTGCTAATCACACATTAATCTCCTGTATTGATTTTGCATTATTCTTAAGGGGAAAGAAAATTGATTCTAACAATTTTGTTAGTTTGATAAATATTTTAGCTCAAATTATGCAGTGATTATTGCCAACCCAACTTAATTCATGATAAGCCTCCACTTTATGTCACACAATTCTGTACAAAATATAAAATGAATCTGTTTCAGTGATGTGTCAGTGCCTATCCTTCAGGATGAAAATTATTTCCCTGTGACTGGAAAATCCTTTTCAAAACTCGATTGACCAGAGTTTTCTGGAGAGATGCATAGGAAAAGAGTGTTGAAAAGAGATGGCAAAAGAACTTGCTCAGAATAAACATCCTACCTTAAGTCAGAGTTAAGAATATCTAGCATTACCTTTCAACACATATTGGTTTTATTAATAGTCAAGAAGAAGAAATACAGGTAAGTTCTGCTAAGCAGCCTAACTGTTTATGTAGTTCTCTGCTTGGATATGCTGGGAAAAATTACAAGAAGGAAAAATAATCAACAATAACTTAGAAATGAAAAATTCTTCTGTGTCTAAGAGCTGAAACAAAACAAGCACTTCTCAATGTCATAAAATTAAATGAAAAAATGAATAATTGTTCAAAAGTGACTTATTCTGGTTTATTTACTGTAATAAAATTAGCACTTTCAAATATTTAAATCACTATGTAGAAAAAAAATCACTGTGAAGGGGAGCTAGTTTATTTTATACATAATGTGTTAAATTATTCTGTTAGTGAGTTGGTTTTAAGTAGTCTGATTACTGAGCAGGTATAAACAGAAGCATGTATACAAGAACTACACTTGGATGTGAATTAGAGAAAGTGAAGTTGTAGAGCTGTACTGTTTAACCTTCTTATACAAGTCTTTTCTGGCAAGAGGAGAAATAAGAGTTTTTGTTCACTTGCCCCTTTCTTCTTGGTAGTACTCATTGATCTGGTGATCAGGTGGAATGATTTTTCTACAATAGCCCCATGTTGCCTGAGGACATTTTCAACCCAACAGCACTTCATTACTGGTGCAAAACAAACAAACAAAACATAACAAGACAAAAAAAAAAAAAAAAGTCAGAAGGTTAGAATGGTATCTGTGTGGTTTGTTGTCACTTCTACAGTAACAGACTGTAGCAGTCAGTTACACATTCCAGAACACTTCCTCAAATGATGTAAATCAGTGAAGCTTCAGCAAGGACAAGTGATCCATACTCATTTACAACCTCTAAAGATTTAGATGTCAATCTGCAAGGTGAACATCATGTTTCTCTTTTCCTAAACCAAAGGCAGGCAAACATTTCCCATTGTAGATGACAATTTTTCATATCTCAAAACTAGAGAAGCTAAAATGCGAGACACTTCCTATGGTAAGTAGAATTCCTATCTCTATCTGAAACAAAAGCTGCTGCAACTTTATGAGCAGCATTAACATTAATGAAAGTACTATTACTTGAAATTTCTTGAAATATTCCCAAATCACAAAAGAGATTGTTAGAACTTGAAGAATAGATTTTTATCAAATTTCTGCATGAGGAATATTTCGTTCGTTTATTCTATGTTTTTACTTTTTTCATTTCTGACAAAAATAAACACACTATAGGGAAGTTCTGCTATATACCTAAAAGTGCATTGCTATTTCCTCTTGAACAGAGTTTTTACAGGCTACTCTCCAATTACAGCACATACAGGTTATGTAGCTAGGTATATTAAATAGCAGATTCCTCTCTCAATCATAGTAAACAAACTCCAAGTTGGCATACATCTTTCCTTGTCTACTGTTAATAGTAAAGTGGATATGCCTTATGTAAGGAAGTATTTGTACTGCAGAAGTGATATAGAAGATCTATATTAAAAACAAATACTCACTTGGGCTTCATAATGTGAGGTGAAATGGAACAAACTTCTCAGACCTGCTTGTCCCTGCTATTCTAGAAACATGAAACACCTCCTGATTCATTATCTGCAGAAGGGTAGGAGGTGAGGAGAAGGGTGTAATTTAAGAGGAGTGTTTTGTAATTAATTCACACCTTTTTTTAATTTTTATTTTGTTCTCTTTTTTTTTTCCTTCAAACAGCAGGAGAACTAGGTTTCAGAAATATAAAGACAAGAAATGTTGCTTTTGTTTAGACTGAGAATCACTTTAAGATATCTTTCCATTTATCTTTTACCTTAAAACTGATCTTTTCATTAAAATATCCTCTTGTGCAGGAGTTGGAAAAGGAGAAGATTGAGAGTGGGATTTCTCAGCATTCTCCTGTGCGTGTCAAATAAAATTTCCTTGATATTATCAGACAGTTAAACCATTAGGAAACCCTGTTCAAAAGGGAAGAAAATGAACACATTTTCAAAATTCAAAATCACATAAATGTTAAATGTTTTGGAACTCATTTCTAAGAAAAACATCTGGGGTGCTTTTGCCTTCAGGCTTCCTTAAGTTAAGATATATAAAACAAGCAGACTTGGATACCTGCCCCAGCAGATTGTGCCAAAGTCATCTCTGGCAGTCCTTACAGTGGAGATTACCATTAAATGTGAGTGGATTCACATTATTCACATTACTTTCTATTTTCCTGTTCTGACAGATGGAAACGGATATCAAAGAAGAGTCCAAATCTCTCCACATGTTGATCCATCTCATTCATCATGCTCTCTATACTGCATCCAAAATGAAGAACTCTTCTGTAGACAGCACTTCAGGAAATCTTTAATTCTAGAAAGAAAATAAAATCAAGTACACACAAGAAGAGAGTACCAGAAGGATATGTGCTCTATTCTCAGTCTAGTGAAAAGTGATAAAAACAACATATAGACCCGCAGTTTCTGACAGGACAGCTTATTCACGTCAAGCTGAAGGAAAGTTAGGTATGTACTGAGGGTGCTTTGGATGGACACGGATTTTGGGAGGATTCCATTATAAACATACAATCAAACAAGCAAAAGTATAGCTGTTTCCACCGGAAGTCTTGAGTGCAGTTCTGGGTAGAAGGTTGCATTACATGAATATGGCTTGTACACAGAGACTGTTTTAGAAGTATGGTTCAAAGACCTGCCATATGGAAACAAATACAAGCAGAGCTCCACTACTGATAGGTGCTAAAGGATGAAATAAGGTGAGCAGAGCCTGAAATTCAGGACACATTCCAGTGTGTTATTTGGATTCATATCACTGTTTTTTTTTTTAATTTCTTGCTTCATTCTGACTCTCAGTGAAGCATTTCTAGGTCTTGTCAGACTTTAGAATATTAGGCAAGAAACCCAGTATTGGTATAAGGACTTTTTTGTAGAGAAGTTCAGTTGAAAAGCAACAGACAAACAAAAATTTAAATCAAGAAATCAGGAATAACTTATAGCAAAAAAAAAAAAAAAAAAAAAAGAGTTAAAATTTAAAAAACACTAAGATTTTCATATTGGTTTCATAACCAATATGATTTTGATAAGATAATGATTTTGATAGCTTGCCTGCCTTACACCTGTAAATGCTTATATCCACTGAGAAAAAAATAGATACCTCAGAGATACAGTGTTCATGAAAATCAGTCACTGAATACACAGAAAGACTTAAAAGAAGGCTCTCCTGACAGAAAGGCTGAAGCCATGAAGTTCACCATTGCTTCTTTTTTAGCTGGAGAGCAACCAAAGTGCAAACACAGGCTGATAGCCAGCACACTCCATTTGACTCTAGCCACAGCACGTTGCTGCTGCTTTTACCAGCAGTTACCATAAGGCAAAAGGATCTGGGATTTCAGTGTAAGATGTGAGGAGAGGTGGAAGAGAATTAGGGACATTTCAGGGAGTTATATGCAATGTGGGCAAAAGTTTGTGGAAATGGGTTTTTACTACCTCTGTTGCTTGAGGAATGACTTATCAAATGTGTATGAAAAAGCTGTAAAGGGGGGTTTATGGCATCAGCAGTGATGATACAATAAACTATGATAATCATTAAAAAACCTACACTATTTTTCCAGTGTGATGGGGGAAAAGGTCTTTTTTTTTTGCTCTGGGAGAATCACTTTTTTCCCCCCCCCAACAGTAGCATACAATAGATTAAAGAAGAATGTTTCAATTACATAAAAGTAGTATACGCTTTGAAAAGAGTGTTATACATATGCTGTTAATATCACTTTAAAGCTCAGAGGGAAGGTAGAAGTTTATTTGAATTTGAGGGTGATGCCTTCCATGATTTGAATTTTAATAATACTTCCTTGAATCTCTCAGGAATTGTTTTGCATTAGGGATGAGAAATTCAGAAATAAGGGAGTGGCTGACAAATATTTTGTTCACAAACAATGCTCTCTAATAGTGGCAGTAGTAATCATGTTAAGTGTTTCAAATCCGAAGACTGAAGAGAAATGTCTAACATAAGAGGGCTTTTCAGTCTGTGAGCCAGGCAGAGGATGAAGCAACTAGGACTAGAATCAATATAACAAAGGGCACAAAACCTGTCTGGAGTTTATTTAATCAACTGGCATCAAATTTTCAAAAACAGCCTAAATGATAGGAATGGAGATAAGAGAAGACATGCAGCTTGTAGCCACTCTCCTCTAAGGTGAATGCTGCACCAGCTGTGTGAATATGAATAGTGCTACAGTCATGTATTCATGCGTAATATTTTCACTTTTGCAAAAACTGTGCTCAGCAATGAAGCTTTTAAAAAGTACAAATGGAAACTGAAGACTTCAGCTGAATAACTGTGGATTTTTAGTTTACTTGTTTGTTGGTTTTTTTTTATGTTTGGCTTGGAGAACTGAATGAATGAAAAAGAAACAATTTTACATCAAGATGGAATTTGTATTTCGGTAGTTCTTAAGTTTAGCTGAGCTCTGTCCAAGGAAACTAAAATACTTTTAATTAATTCTTCAAATTTCAGAGTGGTCTTTACCTTGGTATGGCAACATAAAATGGAAAATGTCATAAAGCAGAAAAAAAACACTTTCTATTTAAAAAGTGTTGTAGTATCTCATTTTAGCTTCTTTCCTCTTTTCTTAACTAGAGCTACTCAATATTTTGACTGTAAATGATGAACATTCCAATTTTTGTCAAACAGCACTTTTCAACAGTTAATCTACTTAGAGATATTGGGAAGCTTTTTATACCATAACACATATTTGCCCTGTCAGATTAACCCATTACTCTGAGAATATGATGAAGTTTCTAAAACTTTGTCTATCCATAACCAGATGTCTTATGATTTATGTCTCTTCATAAAACTATTTGCAGTTGGAGATAAATTGAATATTAATGTTCCATATGTGGCTAATGCAAAAATAAATAATGCAGTTGGAAGAGAAACTTATGCAGATTCTATAACAAGCAGTAAGTGAAAAATGCACTTTTTCATGAAAAAAAAGGCAAGTAAATACATTATGAGAAACTTATGTAATACTGAAGAACTGTAATCAAGGGGACAAAATGCTTTTGGAAGCACATATTAAATGCAAGGCTGGATATTTAATGTTATCACTAATTATAACAGAAAGAAATGATCCTTCACTAATAGATGAAAGTTGATTTAACAAGAGATTGCTGGAGATTGAGTGCAGTGTATCATGTGTTGGAGCCGCTGGTTACACTAAAAAAACTGGTAAAGTGCTACCCCAACATGTGCTTAAGTGTAATAAAATATATTTAATTGAAAAAAAAGAAAAGATCCTGTATGTAATGCTATAGAAAAATATTTTCAGTGATGATCTTTATATACTAAAACTCTTAGAACAATTACTTTTAGAAGAATGGAAGACAGACATTAATTTTTCCAGTAAAAGCAAAGATAGGAACTGTATAAATTATGTGAGTGATTATTATTACCAACAGATTCAGCCATTGGTCTTTCAGTTTAAAACAAATAATCACTCAAACTCAGAAATTCTACACATATCTTCTAAATTCCTAGGAACGATAAAAAAAAAATAAATAAACAGCATTTGCCTTCTTTTCATGAACTAGTATTCAAGTATGCTTGACCACTGCTGTTCAGATCCTGATTTCAATATTTTAAAAACATGATTTTGAATAGATGCAGTGGTACATTGTTAGAAATAAAAAGGGAAAACGTATTTTAATTATCATATACATGTTCTACAAGAGAATAAAGGCATAAATAGACTGCTCATAAGGTGAACGCTGAAATATTTTGAACCTAAAGCAATTTTTCTTTTAGCCTCTGCGTAGGGATGTGCAGATGATTTAGTAAAGAAAGTTGCTTTTTATACAGAATGGTTTTTTTGGACGTTGTCTTGCTTGAGAGTTTCAAGAATTGTTTCAAAATGTGGGCTTTAAATATTGAATTCTATATTCTTTTAATTGGATTTTTCAGATGATTTAGGCATTTCAATATATATTTATCTTCTAAAAGACACTTAACAGAATTAATCTATGAAGAATACACACACTAAATAATGAACAAAATGAAAAAGCACTAGTGTCATTCTCCCTCTGCTGCTTGCTTTCTCTATTATTTTATTTTTCCCACAGTTGATTAGTTTTGCATTTGTTTGAGAGAAAAGGAAAAAACAGTGTTTCTTCTGAATGTCGTTTACAAATCGCTGAGATCACAATCTAAAAATGAAGAGTAGGGGGGAGAACAAAAAGGATAACAACTATATGAGATGACGTGAGACAGAAAGTCCAGTTTTTCCTGATACGTGTGAGAGTAATTTCAGCTCTGAACAAACTTGCTAAAGCAGACTTAATTATTATGTGTTATATCGACAATTATTGTGTGAAAATCGAAAGGGCAATCTGCCATTGTCATCATGTGCTTGTTTTTTGTCTTTTGCAGTCTTTGTAAGACTGGGAAGTCCAGAAGCCTGCATAGGAAGGTCACCACTTGTCAGAATTGAATTTAAGTTCCTCTGTTCTGTTGTAAGATGCTGTTTTCTAAGAATTTATGCAGTGGTTTATTAAAGAGGAAGAAAACATATTTGGCTAGTCTTGCTGCTTGTGAAGGGTACAGCAACAAGCTGTGACCTAATCAGAGGTTCATACACGCCTGAGACCAGATGTATGTTTCACCTTCACAGCTATCTCTCAGTGCCTTGGTCACACCAGCAAACTGCTCCGACACTGCATTTTGGCAAAGAGGAACTAAATCAGCATCATTCACCTTGGAACAGCCACAAACTCCTTGAATCCTTTGATGCTTTTTTCTTTCTGAGAAATGAAGGAAGCAAGTCCATTGGCACTAGGACATAGACTATGATCAATAATATTCCTTCTCTGTACTTTCAGCTGAGATACGGTCAGTGCCTGTAATGAGGTAAACTTGCAAGATGTCTGCTTGTTCTTAGTCCCACACTTCAGTCAGGGCACAGCACTGTGGTAGCTGTCCTACAAAGGCTTCTTCAAAACTTGTGATTCTATGGTTTCTGTTTCAGTTGATTTGACAGCTCACCACTGCTAAAGGGAGTAACTCACATTACTCCTCCTCATCTCTCTTGGTCCCAAATACAAGATTCTGCATCAAAACTTATGCTAGTGCTTGCCAGATGTATTTGTAAACTAATGTGGTGCATTAAAATCCAGAAAACAAACAAACAAAAATTTTGTTTCTTTGTTTTGTTGAAGGGTTTTTTTGCTTTGTTTTGTTTGTTTGTTTGTTTGTTTGCTTGCTTGCTTGCTTGCTTTCCATTGTGGGGGTTTTGGGGGTGAATTGATTGCTTCATCTGTTGCTCAGAACACACGTATACAGAAAGTCCAAGGCAGAGGTTAGATACAGACTGGTAGCAAGACAATAGGAGAGTAAGAAGAGAATGGAGAGAAGAAAAAAAAAGTACAAAGAAAAGAGAGAAAAGGAGACATTTTGCCTTTGAAATGACAGGAAATAATTAGAATTACCCATCTGTCCCTTACGTATGGATGTAGGTCAGTGCCAAAAAAAGAAATAGAGTACTTGGAGCAGTCCACATTCAGATTCAGGAAGAAACATAACAAACAGTTTGTCTTTCTGTCAAATAAAGTTTTGGAAAAGGAAATAGACATCTTGGATAAACCTTAAATAGCTTTTCATGCATCTGGCATAGACAAGGCCCTTCCTGTTGCATGTCCTCACACAGGCTACTTGAATTGTTGCTACATTTGTCTGCCATCCCTCTCCCACTCACATGGAGTGGGACAGCAGAAGCAGGATGTGGATAGAACTACCACTCCCAATCAAGTGAAGATCATGAATGACTCTGCTAGATGTAGTGATGTCCTGTGGAGCAAGGAAGAAAGCAGTGTTGTGCTCGTGAACTTTATCTTCTGGGTCTGCAGACTGGAAGAATGCAGCTGTATCTTCTGCTGTCTACGCCTGCTCCCATGGAGGCATGCTGGCATTTTCAAAGCAGCGGAGTGGAATGTCATAGTGGGGGACTGCACAGAGCAGCCATGTGTAACAGGTCCTGTGAGAACCATGGATAGCCCCTATGAGCCATGGCAGCCTGGAGCCTGCCTGGAAAGGTTGGATAGCCCTGCGTAATTATTGAGAGGGTTGCAAAAGTGCTCTTCTCAGAAATTAAATTGTCCAGAATGAAAAGAGTTTCAGTAGAGAATTTTTGATCTACTCTAGAAAAAGAAGCAATGATATTAGAGGACTAGTTTATGGGAATAGTTCAAGAGAAATCTTGTCCATTGACTGGAACATTACATTAAACAGAAATTAAACATGTATTAAATATAGATTGAACATGGGTGCACAAAAAAAATTTGAGTTCTGAGACTATATAGCAAATGGTTTGAAGAAAAAATACAGTGAAACCGAACACAAGCATCAAAGCTTATCTCTCATTCTGGGAAGAAAATTCCTAATAAGGAGATAATGTGAACTCTATATAAATACAGAACAAAAATTCTTGATGGGGAAATTATTGGAATTATGTCAGAAAAAGAATACCTATACTGAAATGAAAAGAACATATTGCAAGATCCAGTAAAAGAATTGATACCGTAGATGAAATATAAAAATGGAACAAGAAAACACAGAAAAAGAAAACAGATACGTTGAAGTAGTAAGGGAGCATCCAAATCACAATAAGTATTCAAATGCGATAAAGAAAATTACAAGTGAAATACTACAGATACTGTTAATAATGCGGGCACTTTACAACAAATAAGTAACAGAATTAAGTATGTTACAACATATGTAATTAAAAAAGAATGCTCATGGGACTCTAGAGACAAATGTGCATAGATTATGTTATCATGTAGTGAAAGTGATCACTGAAAAAATCAAGAAAAGGCACAGAAGTTACAACTGCCATATCTGTAATCAAACACGCAAAATTGATATTTCCTACATGTTTAACTACTACAGCGGACCACAGTGTATGAGATCTGTTCCAAAAGTAATGCCTCCTATCTTATGTTGGTCCATGATGCCAGAGACAGATATCAGTAGTATGGAAGCAGAGACTGAACCTTCCCACCAGTGCTCCATTACATTTTGTTTCTTTTGTGTCCATGTGATAGATGGCAGCTGAGGGGAAGTCAGACAAAACGGCATCTGACAAGGAAATCCATATGAAGCAAAGTTGTGTAAATGAATTCCTCCATGCAAAAAAAGAAAAAGAAAAAAAAAAAAAGAGGCACTCCTTGACATTCATTGACACTTCTTGAAGTTTATGAAGACGTAACAGTGGATGTGAATCCACGGTATGGTGGTAGGTGGTGTGTTTCAGCTGTGGTGACAATAACAGTGATTTGCCTCTGTTGGTACAGATTTTTATGAGAGCAGCATGCAGGCTCTTGTTCATCATTGGTAAAAACACATAGCTAACAGTGATGACTATGATGAAAAATATTTTACTGTAGCTGAGAATTTGCTCTATCAAATAGTGCCATTCTGGTCTTTCAATCTGTTTAAATTTCCATGGAAATAAATAAGAAGCATTACTTCTGGAGCAAAATACTAAGAATGCAAAGTTTTCCAATTAACCTGCTAGAGCTACACTAATCCGTACTGTCAGTATGTGACAAAGAACTCAGCAATAAAATCTACAGTCATCCTAAGTCAAACTTCTTCACAGAGCACGTGAATTTCACACTTCAACGGCACACATTTCAGATGCCTTCTCAGATAATGCAGATCTCTTTCATCAATACTAGTCAAGTAATAATGTACTTATATTATCCAAGTCAAAAGGTTTCACCTTATATGACATCTGTAATTAACTTTAGACTATGAATCCAACTCTTGCTTTCTCTCTCATGAAATATAGTCCTGAACAGCCATAGACACTCATGTCCAAGACGACCAGTACTTGATTTAGAGAACAAAAGGTTTCTCCTTCACACATGTTGCAGGCAATACACAAGAGATGTATCCACATTTTATTGTCAAACCTTCAATTTTGGACTGAATTTATAGAGAAGCTAGGAAAAAAAAAACATCTGCAAGGTCACTTGGGTGAAACAGAGACTATATTTTTGAGACAATGCAGGCTTAGATCATTGTGCTGAGTAGAAGCAGCTTTACTGTTTTGTTAGATGATAGCCATCTGTCTGTGCATAGGTGCAAGACATCCACTCTCATTATCTGGAGCTATCAGCTTGATCAGTGGAAGATAATGGGGGCATTCTCTACCAAGGTTCTGGAGGCAACGTGACTGAATTAGAAGGTTTTACATTCTTCCTAGTAGGACATAGCCAAAATAGTTATGGGAAAAGAGAAAACATTTCTCTGAGACTCAGCCCCTTATTTATCATTCCCATATTTTTTCCTCTTTTTGCCCTCTACTTTGATGGCTAGGATGGCCTAATATTTGTAGAGAAACACTTCATGAAGAAAAGCTTATTGAAGCTGAACCTAAATGAAATGCAAATAATGTTTATGGTCATGGAAAAAATTACTTAGAGAAATAGTATTTACACACAATTTCTTCAGCTGTACATTTACATTCACTTTTCATATGTTCAGTCTGTAATTTTGCCTGGACTGAAATCTGCGCTATCGTAGGTCTAATAGCAGTTTAAAAGAAATTTTGTGCACTTCTACATTACATTTTGGTCAATGGAATGGCTTCCATAAAAGTACAGACCAGCATAAATACTAACATCTTTCACCCTCAATACAGGGTGCATTTCCTTTAAGGCATTTGGGAGATGACAAGTACCAAGGCAAGGATCTCTTACCAAAATAAATGGAAGCAAATAAAGATCCAGTCCAAAGTAAACAGTCACATTAGACACCATTTTTCCTTCAAACTATGTGAAAGAAGTAACAAACCAGAGATGATAAATGTTAGTTATATGCCAGAAAGTGCTCAGTATAACAATAAAAAATGAAAAGAATAAGACAGTTCAAAGCCACTGAAAGCTGCAAAACACTTTTCATGTGAATAAGTTACCTCATTCCTGCCTTCAGTTCAGTTCTTTGACAAGAGGGATGATGCAAGTCATTACTTACACTGCAATACATTAAAGAATCAGGCCTGAACCCTTACTCCTCAAAATAATAAATGTTTGGATTTTCTTTGCATATTTCAAGATTTTAAAAAGTTGTAAGTAGAGCAGGGATTCTTATATTTCTTTCTCTGCATACATAAAAATTTGTTTCTGTGTGACTTAACAATTTGTATAGTAAAATGTTTATGCTCTTCTTTATTGCTTAATGTTTTACTTTGCAGATTATTTTTTCCATGGTTAATTAGTACAATTATATATGGAGTTACTAAATCATCTGTGTAGCAAAATTTAAGAAATTTATTAGCCTCCTTGGTATTTAAACATTTGCTTTAATACAATGGTATGATGACTTCCAATATACAAGCAGCAAATAAGATATTCAGTCCTTCAAGACAAGCAGTATGGCAGCTCAAAGATCGACTGAAGTGTGTGTATCATTTTTAGGCAAACAATATGGAAAAGAAAAAAGACCAAATATGCTTTTTGCATTCAAGATCAACAATTTGATAGCTTTAAATTAAGGTATCTTTGCTGAATGAAAATTAGTAAGCAGCATAGAAAGAAGTAGTAAGAATTCTTGTATGTGCAATAGTACAATATTCAGCTTACTATTTTTCTCAGACACAGAACTGTAGGTAACCATATCTTAGCTCTGACAGATATTATTGCTGTTAATGTAATAAAAAAGCCATAATGTTCTGCTCTATCTTCTTCACATATTGAAATATGTGAAGAACAATGCACCACTGGTGGGCAGCAGCCAAATGCAATGTGGGTGAGTATTTCGAGATCAAAATGTAACTTCACTAACTGGTACAAAAACTTACAAAAATCACAGAGATCATTATGCAGGCTTTGGAGGTTCTTATTCACAGATATTCTGTTTCAAAAATTCATCATATTGCTTTCTAAAGAGTCTGGTTGGCCACTGAGATAATTCAGAAGTTGATATCACAAGTGTCAGAAAAAGGCTCTGCAGAAATAGGTTCGGATTAAAACAGAAGAGAGTGATCTTAGTCATTTCAGATGGTACACCCCTGATTTCGAAAGTTATTTTGATTTTTTTTTTAATAATATTAATTAAAAAATAAGTAGATGTCATACACTGGCAACAAATTATCACAAGAGTGAGGTGAACTTGATGTTTCAAAAATTTGGAATGACTGGAGAAATTAGAGAAATATTTTACTTGCAAGGCACAAAGAAGTTCTCTACTTCAAGGGACTGCTAGGTACCTCAGCTATGTCCAGAACATTAGCAACTATATCTAAAAGAAATTATTTTTAACTTATGGTTACTATTGCTGTTGTTAATAATGATTTTGATCCGTAGAACTGTACTTGAAGAGAAAGATTCCTCCTCTCATCCTCTAGCATTCTTGTTCTTTGGTTTAGTTACTGAAGCTGATGTTCGTATGTTATATTTGTCAGCTTCTCCTTCATTTGCTTTGGAAAGATATCCTTGCATCTTGTGCCTTGGTACTTCTACAAGGGTGATTAATTCTAAACACTCACACACAAAACTTCTCCCTGGCATATAGTCATATTCATTCATATACAGTGAAAATTGTCTTTGCTCCTTCACAACATTGCGACATTGTCCTTCACAAAATAAATAAATAAATAGATAGATAGATAGATAGATAGATAGATAAATGAAAATACAAATAGAAATAAATAAAAATAAATTTAAAAATTGCCCTTCTCTGTACCTGGCTTTTCTCCTTTCCCAGTGTTTGTACACCTCCATTGATATGACTCAGCTTTAATTTTCTAGACTGCGTGCTTCAAGTTTATCTTGGCTTCTGTTATGCTGTAAGTCTAATATTTACCTTACCATTTCTATGTGTTAATATCAGTATTTCTCTCTTGAACATGGCCATCCAGAATTCTACACAAATATGGATTCATATTTGTTTTTTCCTGAAGAATCATGAGTGGGGGGAATTTTTTAAGATACACTGTGCGTTAGGTTTTACATGTATATATCTTGCTTTGAGGCTTTTAATGTTCTCAGTTAGTATAGTCACTTCTTTCTTATCCTCTGTTGTTTCCAACTGATGAATTACATGTCAACAGAAATTCTTCATGGCAATAATCTTGAAGCATGACTTTGCTTTCTGTAATATTTTGTAACATTTTAGTAATATTATTTCTTTTGATTTCCATTGCTTACAGTCTCAAGGTATTCCAGTTCATTCTGAAAGGAAGCTTAATCCTTCATTATATTGACAACCTTTCATGTCATCAGCATATGGTATCATTTTAACATATTTTCTTTTACAATGAAAAAAATCAGTAAGACCTATTCTTAGAGAAATTCCCTGCAGCTTCAAAGTTTCCTCACTTTTACTTTCTGACTCTAGTGGGTCAGAAAAGGACATGGAGTTACTGGTGGATGGAAAGCTGGACATGAGTCAGCAATGTGCCCTCACAGCCCAGAAAGCCAACTGTATTTTGGGCTGCATCAAAAAAAGTGTGGCCAGCATTTTTTTGGGAGATGATCCTGCCTCTCTACTCTACTCTGATGAGACCACACCTGGAGTAATGCAGCCAGATGTAGAGTCCTCAGTACAGGAGATACATGAACATAGAACATCTCTCCTACAAGAACAGGCTGAGAGAGCTGGGGCTATTCAATCTGGAGAAGAGAAGGCTCTGAGGGGACCTGAGAGCAGCCTCTCAGTATCTAAAGGGGTCTATAAATGAAGAGGGAAAACTCTTTAGCATAGTTTGTTGTGATAGAACAAGGGGAAATGATTTCAAACTTAAAAGAGGGTAGATTTAGGTTGAATATAAGGAAAATGTATTTTCCAGTGAGAGTGGTGAGGCACTGGCATAGGTTATCCAGAGATGTGGTGGAGGCCCTGTCTCAGAAGACATTCAAGTCTGGACCAGCCAACTTCATCTACCTGTACATGTTCCTCTTCATGGAAAGGGTGTTGGACTACATGATTTTTAAAGGTCCCTTCCAACTCTAACGATTTTGATTCTGTGATCCTATGAGTGAGTTCATCTCATGTCTTCTCACATTCTTATTTCTTCTTGAGACCAGTACAAAGCTTTTGTGCCTTTCCTTTAACTTTTCCATTTTTAACACCTTTAAATATGTGATTTTAACTCAACACTTCTCCAGGAAGCCTTCTTTCTGAAGAATAAATTCAAGGCTCGTGAAAAGAAAACCTTCTTTGGGGCAAAGGGTTACTTTGAATTTAGTACTGCTAGTATCTTGATATGATAATTAAAAAGCCAGTACAGGAGATACATGAACATAGAACATCTCTCCTACAAGAACAGGCTGAGAGAGCTGGGGCTATTCAATCTGGAGAAGAGAAGGCTCTGAGGGGACCTGAGAGCAGCCTCTCAGTATCTCAGTATCAGAAGAAAACCTTCTTTGGGGCAAAGGGTTACTTTGAATTTAGTACTGCTAGTATCTTGATATGATAATTAAAAAGCCAGTGTTCTTACAATCATAAAATTCACTAGCGATGAAGGTACAGATGAAGGAAGTTAACAGGTTTTGTTATGAATTTGTGTTATGTGTGGTAGTAGGTCTGGTGTTGCTTCTGCATGATGCTTAGAAGAGTTAATGCACGCTCCACTGGCTGATCCCTTGGAAAAAGCTAGAGAAAAAAAAAAAAAAAGAAATCCTTTGCAGAGCTCACTGAAATGCATGTATGACTTTTACCCAGATCAGCTTCTTATAACTGACATTCAGACTCATAGTGTACTCATTACTGAACAAGTTTTATTATTGCATTTTTTACAGTGAAATTTGAAATACTTCCTTTAAAAATTTCACAAGGCTCTGAGTGCAAAGACCTTAAGCATCTACATATTGTGCCCATATAATGAACCTTCTTGTAGGAGAAAGCCTCAGGAGCCTAGCAAAGTATGTGCCATCATATTTTTAGCATCACTACAATCAGTAGCTTGTGATATCTCAAACAATTAGAATTTGGATTGTGGTCCTGTTATCATACCATTGCTTTCATCTTATTATATCAGATTCCAGCCTTCATAAGCATATGGCTTTGTGACTTTCTCTTCCAGTACAGTACGTGTATCAGAACTGCTTCTCCTATAGGAAAAATGCCTAGACAATGTGCTTTAAGCTGAAAAAAAAACCCAAAAACTTTTTCCTCTGTCTTGATTTTGTTATTTTTTGTCTTTTTCTTGTGTGTGTGCATGTGAAGGTGATTTGGTGGTGATTTGGTTTTAACAGAAAAGGGTGTTTAAGTGGAAGAACTATATACACATAGTTACCTAATTTAAAAAACAAAACAAAAACAAAAACAAACAAACAAACAAAAACCTTTTGCATTAGCATTTCACTGTGGATGAAAGATAAAGTTTAGGAAGTCATGCATATAGTAAAATATGTCACTAGCTTATAACATCCTACTTAACTGTGAATATGTGGGGTTTGGGGTTTTTTTTCATTCCATGTGGTCAATTAAAGCCAGCTGCTTAGAGCAGTGGACCAAATTAAGAGTCTGACATAATTTATAAAAAATATAAGATTCCTAATTTCTATACCATATATTTTAACTTAGGTAAAGTTCATTTTCTAGCTATCAGAATTTGACATATATAACTTATTCAGTTAAAATAACCAGTAAATTTTTCATATTTAAAACAAATATTCTACTATAATATTGTAAAATGTTATACTGAGCCACTCACAGCCTAATCACCCATTTATCTTTAAAGATATCATTTTTAACTTGCTTGACACCAAATTAAATAATATTGGCTACTTTGCAAAAGTCTGACATCGAGTATATTGTTAATGTTTTTTTTATGATAATGTCATCTGGAAATGATTAATTTAGAAGCATACATGAACATTTTCACTCTAACATGAACTATCATATTACAGTACATGGATTAAGAAAATTGTACAGAATTTGCATTGAAATTGCAATTGTATCTATTTTAGCTGTTGTGTGTTGGGCTTTTCTGGAGTATAAAACAGAAGAAATCACGTTTCTCTTGGCAATATCTGTCTAGACTTTTATCTATAGTCCTACTAATATTTTTGTTATACTTTATCAAACTATATGAATGAAACATCTGAACTGGAATAATCCAACTTCCTCAGCAAATCAGATCTCTACACTAATACTAAAAGAATATATTTATATGCCCCTTTTCAAAGATTATACTTTGATTATATATTTTGTACTTAAAAATCAATGATGCATAAAATCTTGTGCAATCTAATGAGTCACAAATTCAAAAATGTTACTGAAACAATGAATGTTGTATATCTTTTTAAATCTTAGTATTATTATTTTTCAAGTTGCATGAGAGGAAAACACCTCAGCTTGAGGAATAACTTATTCTCTATTTTCCACCTCAGCTAGTTCTTTATAAGTCCTAAATATCAAAGCCTGTGCCTACATTAACAGAGTGCAGTAATATAGGCAAAGACCTATAGAACAAAAATATCTGTGCTGAAAACACAGTCACTATCATACAGATATTAGTGTTATTTCTTCAGATAAGCTCAGTGACTAGGGAGTGACTCACTAGAGTACTAGAAATAGCAGCTTGTATGGTATGCTCGTGGAGTGCACTTTCTGGCTTAATTTCATCCAGCATCTACTCTACGTGCTTTCAGACCAATTCTCAGCATGTAGAAAAGCATAGTAGGTAGTTATGATGTCAAGGTTCTTTTCGGATCCACAGTAAAACTTTAACGTGACGTGGAATATATAATAAAAATACACATATCAGCGGAGAAGGACCTGAGGGTTCTGGTGGATGACAGTTGGCCATGAGCCACCAGTGTACCCAGGTGGCCAAGAAGGCCAATGGGTTCCTGGGATGCATTAAAAAGAGCATGGCCAGCACCCCCCCTCTAATCTGTCCTGGTCAACCCTCACCTGGAGTGCTGTATCCAGTTCTAGGCTTCCCGGTAAAAAAATCTTCTAGTCCAGCAGAGGGCCACAAAGATGCTAAAGGGCCTGGGTCATCTGTCCCATGAGGAAAGGCTGAGCAAACTGGCCTGTTCAGCTTTGAGATAAGAAGACTCAGAGGTGATCTTATTAATGTTTATGAATATCTTAAGTGTGGGAGTCAAGGAGACATGGCCAACCTCTTTTCAGTGGTCTGTGGGGACAAGACAAGAAACAGCAGTCATAAACTGGAGCACAGAAAAGTCTGCACCAATATGTGAAGAAACTTCTTCACAATGAGGGTGATGGAACACTGGAACAGGCTGCCCAAGTTGAATATCTGGAGATATTCAAGACCTGTGTTCTGCAGGGGGCCTGCTTTGCAGGGGGTCAGACTCAATGATCTCTAGAGGTCTAGAGGCTCCAGCCTCTACAAATCTGTGATTCTGTGATAAAAAGCCTTGACGAAAAGCAAAGACCAATGTGAAACATGCATTCATAAAAAGATGCTTATATTTTTTTTATTGTATCACATTTAAGCTAAGACATTTTTGCTATCAATTAAGAAGAAAATATTATCTTTTTCATTCAAATTTAAAATTTATATTATATATTTTTAATAATCACATGATTAACATTCTTGCTGAAACGTAAGAAAGATTCAAATTAATATTTGCTTCTTAAACAGAAAGAAAACTAGAGTTAATTTGAAGACACTTTTAAAATATTCTAATCTTAAAAATATACTCATTTACTACCAAAAAGAAACCAAAACTGGAACTAAGATTTGTTTGTGTGTGTACGTGTGTTTTAAGTTGCTTTGTGGAACATAAGGCTTCAAA
The DNA here is from genome assembly GCA_035772895.1 of Perdix hodgsoniae. Lineage (NCBI taxonomy): Eukaryota > Metazoa > Chordata > Aves > Galliformes > Phasianidae > Perdix > Perdix hodgsoniae. The sequence continues at coordinate 3,510,636 of JAPSGF010000023.1, read as the reverse complement.
CTAGGCCTTCATAGTAAGCTTTCTTGCACCCTAAGGAAGAATGAAGTAGATAGCAATGTAACAAGGTAAAAAAAATTGCTAAAAGCTGTCATGGTTTTATGATTTTTGGTCGTCAGTATTCCACACCATAACATCATGTGATGCATTGGGGGTGGGGTTTGGTGTCTGCCGGGTGTTCGTCCGTCGGAGAGGAGCTACGTTTCCCCAGGAGACTTTGCGGTCAGCAAGGGGATATAACTCCAAGCAAGGTCACCTGATCCTCCTTCTTCGCCTGCTCTTCACTGTCTGCGCTTCGCTATCTGCGCTTCGCCGCCTGCGCTTCGCCATCTGCACTTCGCCATCTGTACTTCAGTCACTCAACTGGACTGCACTTCTCACCCCAGCATTGTGGTGAGGTCTATACAATTCAAACAGACTCTCTCTCTCTCTCTCATTGTATTTTACTAATACTATATTTAGTAAAATCATTTGTTCCACCTCAGATCAGTGCTGTTGTTTTCAGGTGTTTTGGGGTCCCCTGCTTCCCCTTTCCCAGAGGCACGGATCCGCAGATCCCTCCGCCCTGCTGGTCACGGAACTGGGCCAGACCAGCCCATAAACCGTTGACAAAAGCATCTAAGAGACTAGTAAATGAAGCACTCCATTCTGCAGATATTAAGATATCCTGATGTTTTTAGGATCTCCGCTATGTTTTCACCAATGTTGCTGGAATCACAGAATGACAGAACTACAGAAGTACAGAAAATTTGGCTGGAAGAGTCCTCAGTGAGACACTAGCACTGTTTACTGCTTGAAATGTGACTAAGAGCCAGCAACAGAGCAGCTTTGTAAGTTCAGTTAAGTTCAGCAAGCTTATTAAGAGGGAGCCTCTACAAGTGGCTCAGAATACCCTGTCCCAGTTTTGTAATACTCTGCCAGTACCATTCTTTCTGTGTCCCATACTATGCCAACCGACCAGCATCCATTGGGATTTTATCATTCCCTTTATTTAACACAATATTTCCAAGCTTCAATTCATTCTCTTTCAAGTCTAGTGACTGTACTTTGCAAGGTGTCCACATATTGCTCATGTCTGAAGCAGTTACCGGTGGCAACATAACTACAGCCACCATCACTACGGAAAGAGCTTTAGACTACATAAAAGTCCTTGTAAAAATATTTTTTTTAAGAGATTATAAAATACATTTCCCTTTAGGAAAAGAAAGGTGACTCATCCTTACTTCAGCAGTACAGGCAAGCTTTTCTATAAAGTGACTGGCAGAGGCATTTAAGGAGTGATATTTAAGTATTGGTTTGTAGACTGAATGGTACTAGTAAGTTTGGGAAGTCTTAGGAGAGGATTGGTTACAAAACCTTTAGAAATCACAGGCTCTTTGAATTTACAATTATGAATTGTAGACATATACGCAATCAATCAACTGTGGAAAACATTCAATTTTGGTGATATAAATAAATAATAAAAAATAATTTCCAGCAAATAAATAAATAAATGAGGCTTGAAGACAAAAATCTGTAAGATTTTTTTTGCTTAAAGAATAGCTACAGGCTACAGGAATCTGGACTTTGCAACATGTTAAGCCATTTTTTTTTTCCTGAAAAGCTGGGAGAAACTCATTTTTCTCTTGACAAAACAGTTAACTAACCTCCACCCAGAATGGTCATAAAATGGCAATTTACACAAGGTCATGAGAAAGCAGAAACATGAGGACAATCCTGCCTCTTTCCTAAACCAAGCAGTCTCCTCCCTAAGTGTCACTTAGAATGTAGTGGTCTAATCCTTAAGTATTTCAAGGTTTTCACGATCAGATAAAGCCCTGAGTAACCCATTCTGACCTCAAAGCTGACCCTACTTTGAGCAGTCCATTCACCCCTCATTATCATATGATCATCGCACAATCCTGTGTTATGATGCAGCTTTATCATAATACATCTTATCTGGGCATACGTGGCATCACATGAAACTGTAGCCTGATCTGTAATGGTTACATCTATATTGTTCACAGAGGTCTTTTTCATTGAATTTAAATTTGGATTCTGAAAAAAGTATCAGCTATTAAAGAAGGAAGATGCTACATCTTATTTAATATGTAGAATTAATTGCAGCTTTGACCAAATTTTCTGTTATCGGACATAACTAAATTCCTGGTTTATAGGTCAAGAGTTGCTAAGAAAATTCAAATATCAACACAGATGTTGTGTTGTTTTTCATGATCATTTGTAATGTGATAGTTTGTGGGTCACTCCACATTAAATGGGCATCTGGAATGGCCATTAAGTTTTGTCAAAATTATTACACATCTTCAAGTGATGATGGGGCTGAGTGGGTTAGAAGTTAACCTCAGTAATAAGATCCATCTATAATTGGCAGATATTCTAACAGCATCACAGCTGTGCCAAACCAAGAACGAGGATTCTCCACCATGCCAAAAGAACCTAAGCTTGCTGAGGATCTGCTGTCAGAGGAGTAGGCCATGAATCAGGCAGGATGTGAAGGAAAATGAGAAACATTAGCAGAATAAAGTCTTTCCACAGGTTTAAAAACAAAAAAAAAAAAAAAAAAAAAAAAAAAGGCTAATTGAGAAAACAGTCAATTTCCATCACAGAGAAAAGAGATACAGATGATAATTGTAGCAAAGAATGTGCTTAGTATGCTAAGAGGGAGGGGATGAAAGGCACCATCAAATTAGTGCTGAAACACAAGAAAAAGTTTTCTGCACTGTTTTTATGCTATTTCTTTGAATGGCTTAAGTGAAGCCATCCAAGCCTCCCTGAGAGCAATACTGTGTCCTCACAGTGCTGGGCTTTAGTGTTTTCAAACACAGTAAGGTCAGCAAGAAGGTGTGAATTTTTCACATGCTGAACAAACACAGCTATGCCAGGAGAACTCTTAGTTCAAAGTTGACCCTAGAGATTTCATAGGCAACTGAGGTTTTTTTTTATCAGCAGCCACTGTGGCTTGGTTACTCCTTTTCAAAATGATATAAATGTGTGTGTTCTGGGTAGGGGGGGTTATCCACTGGCTATCTACATGCTATAAATGTTAAATAGCAACAATAAAAAAGCAACATTTCAGTTGTTAATATAACTTCTTTTGTACACTTGTCACAATACTGGGAAACTGAAGGGCTTAATCTTTGATATTACATATTTACAAGCCTTGCAGATCAAACTCAAATGGTATTTCAACTGCACTTTACCTAGAGCAAGAAATGTCTAGGCAGATAGCCCAGAGCGTATTTAGAGCTGCCCTGCAGTCAGTGAGACACATGGAGTGAGTATACAATGTCAAAGTACTGTAAAAATAAGTCAGCTAGCATATAAATGGCTTGGATCATAGGTCTACCACGCTAAGGCACCCAAGCCACTGGTAAATTGCACAGTCATTTTTGCTTGATTTCCTGTTTCTTCAGCTCTGAAGTGATAATTCTGTTGAAGATGATAAAGACTGTTGAAGAGATTTTATTTAATACAGATGGACATGTTAATGCAGAGTGATCTACCCATCCCTCCAATTAGCCTACTAGGTGCAGCTTGATATAAAGCAGAGACTGCAGCCCTGAGGACATAAAGCAAGACAGGGAGAGCAACATAGCTCAGCATGTTTTCAGGAAATCCAATTATTTGTCTGAAGCTTTGAATTCAAAAGTGGATTCAGAAAGTCCTAAAGCAATTATGAACTGCGCTGAAAGAGACTGGCTAAAGGCAGCAGCTAAACATTTGTATTGTTTTGGCTTGTGTGCTCCATTTATACACTAAAACCCTTCAGCACAATCACTTCAGCGTGTAACTGAAATGTACTTAGTTTTCAATAGAAGTCTTCTTTCAAATAAGTTGATAATAAACACACAGAGTTTCTTTTCTTTTAGAACAGAAAGAATTCGGTATTTCAAAAATGATTTGAAATCTTTTATGAGATTTAAAGACAGAGTTGTGTTAAATATCTTATAAAATGCAGTAAGGCTAAAATGTCTGCTTAAATGTGTATGCCCTTCACGTGGTCTACAAATATACCTATTTGTATATGCTAGCATGTCTGCTAATCCATCATGATCTGAGGAAAGAAACATGTAAATAATTTTTGCTTGACATTTGCTACTTACTTTTCTGAAAATAAAAAAAAGTTATTCTTCGCATATTTCAATGATGTTATTCTTACCAAGTGCTCTACATTTCTGAAAATCTACCTAGTAATTTTGATTTTTTACAAACATAGTCCACATATATTACAATCTTCAATCACTTTGTGAATGGCAGCAAGTGATAGCTAAAATCACTTAAGTGAACTGTGATATGCAAAATTATCTTGTAAGTTTTTAGACACTTCTCTCTTGAATAGATCCTGACTCTGGGTACAGCTGTGTTTAACTACTTTACTCACATTTTATGTGTGCATGCATTCATTTTTTTTCACTTTATACTTTGGTAATGAATATTATGTCTGATATTTGTTTTCAGAACTAAACATAGCTAATGAAGTGCTGAAAGGCATTTCTATCATTAAGAACTTATTTTTTTGTTGTTATATATGTTTAATATATACATTCATGTAACTATGGGCTAATTCATTTCAATTTTTAATCACATTCTTTCAATTTTAAATAGTTCATATGGTTTTTCTTGAATCTAAAAGTCTATTCTATAAAAAGATACCTTTTTGAGCTGTAGTTTTTAGATACAAAATTTTCTTTTTTAAATAGCAGTAAAAATCCTTTACAAGTAAAGCTGGTCCAAAACTGGGATTGCAAGTTTCCTGGAAGTCGCTTTTTAATTTAGTTTTGATGTGACCTGTAGTGGCTGTTTCCAATGTCCGTAGTATAGGCAGACTCTGCAGGAATCCAGGCAAGGTTCTCTTTGAACTCTGTCTTGAGTTTGCTAAAACCTCATTGAATCCAAGATGTTTTAAATGTAGGACTTCACACTGGATGAAACATTTTTTGACAAAACTTTATTTCATTTGATAATTTTTGAACACCTCTCTTTACGGTATACTTTGATAGAAGACAGACTGTTATGAAGAAATGACTGGCATTTCAAAATTATTCCCTTCCAAAGTCTTTTGGATGCCAGCCTCATTATAATTCACAAATGTATTATCTTACTTCTCTTTGGCGTTGAGATTTCAATAATAAGAACCAATGCCTACCCAAGTAATCAGCTCAACATATTTTAATAGATCTCTAAAACAAATGACAAGGATAACAATGTGGCTAATTTCCAGGATTAGTTAATAAAAAAACTGAATTCTGCTCAGTTTTGCTGCAAATACTGTCATGATTTTTCTCCTGACAAGTAAAACCTCTTACAAAGATTTTATGATGCATTCTGAAGCTGCTTTCTGCATTAGATTTACAGTCCTCAGCACTAATAATCCTTCTCTAGTATTCCATCAATTTACTTGTACTTTTCTGATTATCACTTCATTCATTGATATGAAGTTTGTTTTTTTGCCAACACTGATTATCTGATATGTAACTACCCAATGTTGCAGGATGGTTACTCAGACCTGTCACATGTTGGTTTGATACCAGGAAAAAACGTCGTCAAACATCTTCTATGTATATGACTAGCTAACAACCAATGAAACTGAAACTGTGTTGGAAAGTGCTCCAGGCACATTACCCCTGTGATTTAGCATCTCTGGGCAACTGACCAGACTGGCTGGAGGATGAGATGATCCTGCTGTTAGTTAATTGTGCATCTTCAAATGCTAGAGTCAGATTGTCAAGCTGCATAACTGCAACTAAAAACCCTGTTTCTGCAATCAGCAGTACTCTTGTGACTTATTTCCCTTACTAAACACTTTTGTTGCTTACTTTATTTTCTGAAGTGTTCACAGGAAAAAAAATACATAGCAAGAAACTTACTTTCATCTAGATATATCTGTATGGATCTGCACCAGGACAAAAGTAAATATTTGTACAGAAAGATTCTGTGAACTTTTTAAAGCTTACCAGAACAAAATGAAACAAACTAACAAACAAAAAATAAGCACAATAATTTCAATAGATATAGGGTGTTATTGTACATTTATCCTTCTAGAAATTTTTAGGCAATTTAGAAATACTTTATCTGCATTTTGTTGTCCATGAGTGCAAGACATTCAGTTATCACAGTGAATCTCTTTGCCTCCTTCTGGTAGATGCCAACAGAAAATAGTAGCTTGGTTTGCACAGTCTAAATGCCTCCCTCTGTATATTACATTACAATAGATTTGGTCTTTGAAAGCACACAAGCTAGAAGTATTTCTGGAGAATAAGAGAAAGAAGCATTACTAAGTTGTTTTCCATGAATATCCTTCTTTGTCTCTAGGTTTACTTCCTTTCATTTTACTGTAGCTTTGTGTTACAGTTTTCATAGATTCTGGGTTATGCTGCCGAGATGTAGGTATATATACACAAATATACACACATATTAATATGTCTTTCTAAGAGACATACTTTTACCAGTAGGAAAGATTTTAGGATTTATAGTACTATGATGCTTTGGTAATACTCTTCTTTTGGAAAGTCATTTTTTACTGCAATTATTAAATAATAAAGTAATGAGAGGCACTTTTAGAAACTTAACAGTTCTTTGGCATTTTAGGGATTAGAATTAACTTCACATTGAGTACATTTCATTTATTACTGTGAATATTAAATATACACTTTCAGTAAGAATATCATAAAATTATCTATACTGTTTTCTGAAGAAATCTCATGTGGAAGGTTTGTATAACTGAGGATGGTGTTGGACTGACTTCTGTGTCATCATATGGACGTGACAGAATATGTGTATATTCACAGCTATGCATAATTAGACTGTTTACATTAAAAGAGTTAAACCTTTCCAAAACATGGTTTAATGTTTTTCTCACATTAATTTTAAAATGCTAGCAAAACATACATTTCATTCACTTCCATCATCTCCACACAGAGAAAGGATATGAAGATGTCAGGCTTCTACCCTTTTTGAATATTTAAAGGACAAGCTATAGTAAAGCATTCATGGCTGAGGAGGGCTGGTGGGGAGGGGGCAAGCCAACACCTGCTTTGCAGAGCCTTATTGAGAAGCTTGTGTGGTAGTCTGTGCCCTATGATTCCTTTCAGGTTCCCTTCTTCAATCACTGCCATGGCTCACCGCATCCCTTTTCTCCACCTCCCACCGACTGGTGCCTTGAAGCTCACCTTGAGTTTTATTTTTCTTGTCATTTAAATCTATGCCAATTTAATTTTAAAAGCTGTTTGTTCTTTCTTTTCCTTGAAAGCTCCCTTTTCACTGTGGGTATTATTGTCAAGTAAGATTACACTACAGGAAAATACTCCATGAAAGAAATCTGTACATTAAAGACTGCTTTGTAAAAAAAAAGCTATTACTGTTCTCTTAGCTTCCTGCTTTACAGGTATCTACCATAAATGGCTCTGAGAAGAGCTATTCCAAGCTCTACCACCTTGGGAATAGCTCTTGGAGCCACACTGGCCAGAGTTGTGAGAACAATATCACAAAACTTGGGATGCCAAATATCTAGCTACCTGGTAGCCTTGTGAAATCCAGCGACCACATTTCACGAGCAGGTTAAAAATGGAGAAACGGGTGCCTAAAACATGATCCCAAGACATCACTGCAAGCAAATATAGAGTACTCAGTGAAATTACAGCGGAATATGTTTCCAAAGAAGAATGCTTATGGGACAAGATCAGTCTTGGGACCTCAATCTTTTTTCTGCTCTGTCTGTATGGCCAGGAGACTATTCCTCTTCTTAACAGAATTTGGTTTCTTAGAAAGAGAGCTATTCATAGAATTTTTTTCTATTTCAACATGCATCAGAAATTGTTTATACTAAATAATAAATAGCTTGTAATGCAGGAGATCATACTTGAAAACTCAAACTTCCCTGGGGTTTGATTTATTACCAGTCATGTCCAAGAATCTTCTTATACACTTAGGTTCATGAGACCTCATTCACATAAAATTTTAAATCTGCCGCAGTTTTAAAAGTGGTAGTCACATCCTGTTACACAACTGCTGTCAGCCAACAAGTAATTTTTTGCTACCGGTCTCTGCCCATCCCCTTTCAGTTCATAATACAGATTTCTCAAGTGAAAGCCACAACTGATTATATGTGGGGATTGATGATTGTAACCTGCTGAACAAATACTTATACAGAAAGAGATGAGACGAGTTCTTGTTCTGGATCTGCTGAATCTTGAGTTATACAGCACTCTCAACATAGAAATTATTGGGCAGTTAAATAGGATTCAGGCACTAAAGACCTTCAAATCTCCTGCACTGCCCTCTGGACAAATACCTGTGCGATACCATTTATTCTTAGGGGTATTCTGGATGCTCCATTCTGTGCAGCAAGGAAGATCAATCTAGGTAGGGCCCCTTTTTTTAGGGGAGCTTTACCTAAAATAACAAGTGGTGAAAATAGACTTAATGAAAGATATCACCGATTTTCATTGCACTTTGAATCAACATAGGTTTCCCTGATGGATTTTGTTCCTTTTATTTTCCTTTTTTTCCTTTCCATTTTCTTTTGATGTTTTTGACTTCAAAATATGCTGCTTCTTCACCAGATATAGTCTTCCAATGCTACAGAGTGTAGCATTTATTTGGTAACTGTGTCAATTAGTTTTCGTACATGTGGTAACACAGCTTAAAATAAATTTTGATTCCTAAATTTTGCATTATTGTATTAGGAATGATGAATGGCCCATTTGACAGTGATTAGATGAATTTTTCTTCACTTTCCTTCCCCCTCTGTGTTTGTACTAAGAAACTTTTAGATGAAAACCATCACTGAGTTGAAAGGGCACAAATTCAGCATCACTGTATTGTCTCCTTAGCTAAGCTATGAAGCGACAGCACTGGTGGAGAGGAAAGGGTTACAGATGTCATCTACCTGGACTTCTGCAAAGCCTTTGACATGGTCCCTCACCACATCCTTTTCATAAATTGCAGAGGAATGGATTTGAAAGATGGACTGTTTCATGGATTAAGAACTGGTTGGCTGGTCACAATGGTTCTATATCTGGGTGGACACATGTCACATGTAGTGTCCCCCAAGGCTTCGTCTTGGGACCAGTGCTCTTCAACATCTTCATCAATGACATAGATGATAGAATCAATAGCACCCTCAGGAAGTTTGTAGACAACTTGCGACTGCATCAAGCTGAGCAGTGCAGTCAATACACTGGAGAGAAGGAAGGCCATCCAGAGAGCCTTGGACAAGCTGGAGAAGTGGGTCTACATGAACCTAATAAGGTTCAACAAGGCCAAGTGCAAGGTGTTGCACTTGGTCCAGGGCAACCCCAGGTATTTATACAGACTGGGGGGATAACTCTTTGAGAGCAGCCCTGTGGAGAAAGACTTAGGGTCTTGGTGGACAAGAAGCTGAACATGAGCCAGCAGTGTGCACTTGCAGCCCATAAGGCCAACTATATCCTGACCTGCATTAAAAGCGGAGTGGCCAGCAGGGAGACAGATGATTGTCTGCCTCTACCCAGCTGAAGTCCCATCGAGTACTGCATCTAGGCCTGAGGCTCCCAGCACGAGAAAGATTCAGAGCTTTTGAAACAGGTCCAGTGGAAGGCCATTAAGATGACCAGAGGGCGGGAGAACCTCTCCTATGAAGAAAGGTTGAGGGAACTGGGCTTGTTTAGCTTGGAGAAGAGAAGGCTGGGGGAAAACTCACTGTGGCTTTGCAGTACTTGAAGAGAGCTTACAAGCAGGAAGGGAACCAACTTCTTACACAGGATGACAGTGATAGGACAAGGGGGAATGGTTTTAAACTGAGACTGGGGAGGCTTAGGTTAGATATTAAGAGGAAGTTTACACTACCTGAATGGACATTAATCCTGATAACTGTACTATAGTGGAAACCAATACCAATAATAAAGGAAATAAGATCAAGATTTTTCTGTTCTTTACATATTTATTTTTTTTTTGTCTCCAAATGCTACTGAGAAGAGAGTAGGACTTTTTGTGCATCAACAGATCAGGTGCACAGAAAGTAAATAGTGAGAATAAAAACTGACCTCTCTTTCACTGGGGTGAAATCCCAAATGTGTTCCTCAATGCCATGTAAGCCAGACCTGCTTTAGGGACAAAATCATTTTTATAGATCTAGGTCCATCTGACAAAAAATAGTTATTTGTTACAAATGTAAAATAAATGATCACATAAAATTTTTGTCCTCAGCTCATTACTCAGCCAACCAATAAGAAATTAAACATAAACAGCATTTAAATACACTGCTTGTTTCAACATGTGGCTCCATCATCAGACTATTACTGCACTGTTTGTAAGTTTTTATTTTATTATACCAAATCTGGTACTGAGATAGTAGTAACACATATGATGCAGGGTTTTCCATCATGGCTTACACATGTAAATGAGATCATAAATTTTTAATAATTATTCAGCCCCGCAACATTTGAATCAAGTTTATTAATCAGGTATTTAAAAACAATGCAATTTGATCTAGTAAATGTGTAATTTGTCTTGCGTTTGTGTTCAGTGGCTTATGTCATATTACAAAAGCCAGTCTTGGACAATGTGTTCTAATTGATCTTTCCAACAGCTAAATCTACCTTAAATCTTTGAAGAAATTTAGCTACTAAAATTGTCTTTGTAGTCTCACATAAATGACAGGAAACTGTATGCCTCCATATACATAGTATTTAAAACAAAATATAAAGTATCCATAGTAAGATAGTATACAGTGTAAATTATCCAATATAGTCCTCATAAACTGTGTACATCTTACAATGTACGATCTCCATTATTTTACGGATTTAGATGGTCACCTGTTTACTCACTACATTGCATTGATAGCTTACAGGTTATTTATAAGCAGCAGCAAACTAAAATTGTGATTTATGTTAGAAATTCTGGCAATGGCAAAAAGAAAATTTTTTTCCTTCCTATGTTACATGTTAAAATGCCATTAAGCCTGGACAGTATGAACAGCCAAGGGTATATTGAACTAAGTAGACTTTTTCATCTACTTTCAATTTAGTCTTATTTAATTTAGCTTTTAATAAAACACATTTCTGTTAACCATCACTTCACTCTATTGTCTTTACAGCTTCAAATGACTGATATTTAGAGCTGTGAATAGCCAAAGTAAAAATCCATAGTTACATTAGTTGCAGGTTATTGGTCAATAAGTGTTCATTAAGCACTACACTTATTCTTTTCAATTTACAGTGCCATTTGTTTTCCTGCTTTATTTGCTTTGATCAGCCATTTAAGATTTATTTCTGCAAAAGTCAGTGTCTTTGATGGTAGATGACAGTCAATCTCTATTTCACAAGCATAACTGGCAATCTCTATTAATTCTCCCGAAATTTATTGTGATTGTTTGTAGAGTCTATGTGGACAGAAAATATTTTGTGGATGTAAAGAGTTTTGGCACCTGATGAATTTTAACCAGGATCATTGGGGTTTGGTTTTGTTTTTTGGGTTTTGGTTAGTTTGTGGTGTTTTTTTGTTTGTTTGTTTTTTAATATTTTGTCCTTTTAATTTTGAATCATAGTTTTTGTGTATTCCTTTAAAAAATGGTAAACTAACGCACTACAAACTTAATTCACGGAAATTGGTTTAAAATTTATAATCACTTGAAATACTATAATTATTGAAGTCTACGTTTAGTAAATGCCACAAAAATTATTTCTCAAATTCAATGACAATACCAAAATTGCAATGGTTTTGCTTTTAGGAGCAGTGGATATAATTGGAAAAAAAGGTAAAAACAAATAAAAATATAGATTGACAAAATATTTAAGCTTAAAGGGTATGAAGAACTAATTTATCACTGGGGAATGCTTCAAAGTGAAAGATTTTTAATCTGATGTTAGAAAATAGAGGTGTTTTTTTCATAGTTTTATGTACATAATCCTCATTCTGGCACAGTGAGGAAACTAGCTGCTTTTCTGAAACAAAACATATGCATATTTTTGAATGATTTTTTCTATTGCTGATAATAAATGCATTTTAATGTATTCAAACGTGCCAATGTTCATGCAAACAACATTTTTGTATTAAAAAAAAAAGAGATTTATGATTCATCTATCAAGCATCTTAACTGGTGAGGCAGCTGTCCTGATCTGTCGCAATGAGACGGTCATCTCTTTAAGAAATAGTTCCCTTGTTAAACCAGCTCTACACTCATACTTGGGAAAAACTGATGTTATAATTTACTTAGAATCTATACTTGTTTTTTTTAATTGCTGATGGAACAAAATTCTGTGCTACAGTGTGCCTTTCTAACTGATGTCCTGGTCCAAGGGCTGACTGTTTCATAAAAATGGGAAAAGAACTTGATAGTAGTGATTTGCTTTGAATTAGGTCATTTCTATTCTGATCATCTTATTGAAACTGAATCAAGAAAATCCATTCAAAATGAAATGCTTGTTAAACATATTAGCTAGTGACCTAAAGTCTATTTCAATTAATATATTTTGCTTTTAAAAAAAAAATTACTTCACTTTTTTGCACACCTTGATTTTAGTTTCATGGAGTGCTTTTATGACTGATTCAATGTCACTAAAGGAATAGAAAAGAATGTGACATAGTAGTTCAATTCATGAATATATAATGAAAAAAAAATAAGTTTGACAAAGATCCACTGTATTCCCAACTTATTTATTCTCCAGATCTTCAGAAAATCTGAACATACTCCTTTCAAACAGAACATACTACACTTGTGTATTTAACCACAGTTCTTCCCAAATCAGGCAGAACCATATGTTTTCTGCTTCCTTTTTTTCTGCTTCCTTGTCTTCTTCCAGTAACAGCCTTAACAGACCAATAAGTAAGAGTCAATGTTTCTTAAAATATTTGATCAACTTTGTAAACAAGAAAGTTTTTGTATAACCCTTTAAATGTTAAAATGCTTAAATGAGTCAGTTGTTAAAATTTTTGATAAAAGGTGAATTTGCCTTGTCCATGTGGCAATGTCATACAAACAAGTCTGGGAAAAGTCTGGAACTGTCCAGGGTCCATGGTTGAATATACTGCCAAATGAATGTGATTAGGCAAAAAGTGTTTGTAATTAACTCTCACAACCCCACTGTGGTGATCTATTAGAGTGTAATGGGTCTTTCCTTCCTGAGAAAAAAGTCACATTCCATGAGGTTTTGTTTCCACAAGAGAACAAAAGGAAGAAGAAGGGAAAAGAATGGAGAGGAGGGGAAGGGAGGGGAAGGGAGGGGAAGGGAGGGGAAGGGAAGGGAAGGGAAGGTGCCTTCCTTCCTCCCCCACTCCTTTTCTCCTTCCCTCCCTCCCTCCCTCCCTCCCTTCCTTCCTTCTTTGCTTCCAGCCAGCCAGCCAGCCAGCCAGCCAGCCAGCCAGCCAGCCAGCCAGCCATCAGTCCCCCTTTCTTCAATTTACTTTTCATATTTTTCCTACCTTACAACCTAAATAATATGGTCCAATGTAAGCAGCATTCACAGTGTCTTAGGTCACCTTCTTTTGCTTCAGCCTGTAATTTACAAAGGCTGCCAATGGTAGACTATGGTAGAACTTATTTGCTTTTTTTCTTTTTTCTTTTTTCTTTTTTCTTTTTTCTTTTTTCTTTTTTCTTTTTTCTTTTTTCTGAAGTTTTTTTTTTGTATGCGTGTCATGTGAAGACTTTTACTTCTGTAATAATGGCTTGTAATATGTCCAGTAATCCAGATTTTTAAAAGCCAGAATAAGACCAAAATATTTGCTGTAAATTTCTCTTTAGCATCCAAGCAATTAGCTCATTTTTCTTTTATCTTCCACAGGCTCAGTGCTCTTTGATGTATTCAAAACTGTCAGGGAAGTAGCCTTTGATGTCTTCAAATCAAAACTAGATATCCATCTGGAAGATACACTTTAGTTAAATACATATTATTCAGCTCATTGTAGGGATAACCAGGTGAAATTCTACAACCCATGTTTCAAAGGTAGTCAACAGATTAGCTAATGTTTTTTTTTTTCCATTACATTTTATGAAGCTATAAAAATAAAGCATTATGTGTCTTTATGCAGACCTTCAGAAGGCAATCACAAAAAATAGTATGAGAGAAAGCAGACAAAGTTATAGAATGATGAATTTTGGACAACTGAAATGAGTAAGAGTGGAGAAAAAATCAGACAGGTCAGAGGTAGAAACGTTTTTAAGCAAAAAGCATTCACAGTAGAGAGTTCTGCATGGATAATAGAAAAAAAATCAAAACAAACAAACAACAACAACAAAGAAAGAAACAAACAAACAAAAAAAAACCAACAGTGGAATAAAGTTGTTCAAAAGGAATATAGCTATCCAACCACCAGTACCTGGCTATGACAAAGCCAAGTCTGCTTTTTCTTCTGCCTATACTCTTGTGTGAGCAAGTTACTAAATTTTGTTATCATTCTTTCAAAAGTACTTTAAGAAACCTAAAAAAATCAGAGAGCATGAAGCTTGCATCAGATGACAGTAAATCTAACTCATTATCTGAAGTGTAGTTTTGAAATTTATTTTCAGAACCTCTTTCTTTATGACCTGGGTAATATCAAAAGTCAACAGTAGTAGGTAATAACACAAGAGAGAACACTTTTAAACTAAAAGAAAGGAAAATTAAATTAGATGTTAGGGGGAAATTTTTCACTGACAGTGTGGTGAGGTGCTGGAACTGTTTGTCCAGAGAAGTTGTGGATGTCCCATCCCTGAAGGTGCTCAATGTCAGGTTGGATGGGGCCCTGAGCAGCCTAATTTAGTGGTTGGCAACCCTGCCTGTGGCAGGGAGTTGAAATTAAATGATTTTTGAGGTCCCTTTCAACCTAAGCCATTTTATGATTCTGTGATTTAATGATTCTACATTAAGCAACTTAATTTTCTGCCTGGCTTCCTCATAACCAGAACCTCTTCTAATACGTGGATATATTTATTTGGCAAAAAATATTATTTGCAAATGGACACTTTCTTCTCTCCTGTTACACATACAAACTATTTCTCACCTAAATGCTCAGACATGAAGACTGTTACTTGTGTCTTTCATTACATTTGGCAATATTGGTACAGTCTTAAAGAAGAGAAAAAAGTAATTTCTAAGTGTGTATACACTGGCATACAGGTCCTTACGTAAACATGTGTTCTACTGCTAACCTGACATGAAAATTTAGACCAAACTACTGACATAAAACGTATACATAAACTGTATTCAATAATGTTTTTATATGTATATTGATTTACCTGGCACTGTTCTTCAATAAGTAACTGCAACTAAGGAGAATTTTTTTTTTTGTCTCCACTTTGGTAATAAACAACAGATACCACATACAAATTGCAGAGAAAAAATATCCAATATATTGCCATAATTCAAATATTTAGAAGTTTACACGCACAAAAAAATATGTGAAACACTTTGTAACTGCACACAAGATGTAAATGCATACAAATGCAAAAAAAATTCTGATTTTGAATACTGTCTTTAAATGTGTTGCCCACCATACACAGGATGTGCTCTCTTAAATCTTCAAATCTTTGTAATTCTTTGTAGTTCCCTAAGGATTTAAAGAATTTTTAATTACTAACATTAATCTTTCTCTCTCTCTCTCTCTCTCTCTTTTTTTTTTTTTTTCCCAATAGCAAACCCTTCTGAGTATTTGTACTGGCATCTTGATTTCTTGTAACACACCTATGCTTGCAACTGTAAAGCTCTATCTCTATAACTTCTTTAGAATTCTGCCATTTATACATGTAATCAGAGAATAAATTGATTTTTAGGGAGGTTCTTGTGCAATACACTGAATGAAAATAATGTCCAGCAAAGTAGATTTTGTTAAAGCTGAGATGGGAGAAGCCCCTCTCTGAGAAGTAGTTTGGCACAACCAAGCTTCTCACAAAGAGACTACTAAGTACTTCCCTTTTGAAAGTTTTTCTTATTTTTCACCATTTTCTCTGTGTTAAGCCACCATATCTCAGGTCATAGCAAAGGCAGCAGCAGGCCAGAATGAAGGCTGCTCATGCTGTTGCACACTGAAGAGAGAGTGTTGACCGCTGTGAGAATCATAAACCTCTCAGTTTGATGATCAACTGAGCAGTAAATTAATTAATCATCATTTTATGCCTCATCAAGCACTTTGCTGAGACTCTCAACAGGGGCCAGCTCAATTAGCCAATGGGAAGCAGACTGTTTTGTTTAGCTGGGTGAGTCTTCCATAAACAGAGGAAGCTTTGACAAGCTAATAAATATGTCATCTGTCTGTGTCACTAGCTGCAATGTGGCTCCACCTGTAAAGTTGTGGGATTCTGCTCAGTATGGTGGATAGCAACCTGAAAGAATGAGAGTGAAGTATACGAACTCCTTCCCAAACAAAGCGCTATTTAGAATTTATCAGTCTTTAGTAAGTGAATTTGGGCTATACTATTAGAAACCAAACATTTGTCTTCGACTGCTGAATGAGACATTTATATTCTTTCCAAACATATTCCTCTATTAGGCATAATTTTTAAATGTTTCTTTCCCTTTTTTTCCTTCCCTAGAGAAAATGTACA